>VZRS01005031.1:206974-227222 GCA_013398055.1 Ifrita kowaldi | reverse complement strand
GGCTCCCGCGGCGACGGCGGCGGACACGCGGTGAGTGGGCACTTGGATGGCTGAGTGGGCACTTGGATGGGAGCACCAGCACCCTGGGCAAGGTCGCGGTGACCGGCTGGAGCAGGGTGGCAAGGCGGGCAGTGACGGCTGGATCAGCGCAGCAGGGTTGGATGCAGGCAGCCCAGGCAAGGGCGCAGGGCGAAGGGGCAAGGCGGCGGTCAGGGGCACAGGGAGGCAGGACAGGTGCAAGGGCGAGCCAGCGAGGGCAGGAGAGCCAGAAGGCAGGCTGGGACCAGCACAAAGGAGAAAACAAGCCCCCAGCGAGCAGCCACGCAGTCGGTTTTTATACCCGCCAGCCCCTCCCAAAGTCCGCCAGTGTCTGCTGCTGCCTGCCTCGTGGGAGGTGTTGCCAGCTGAAGTCCTCCCAGAGACACGGCTGCTTCTAGCTGCCTCCTGCACGTGGCACATGTGCACCCTTTTCCACATGCTCTGACAACCATTGTTGAGGCATAAAAAAACTGGATTGGCTCCTCACAAATGGATACCAAGTGTGTTGTTTTACTGTTAAAAACTGTAGTAACGTTCTGTTGAATTTTCCCAACCCTCACCTTCTTTTATGCTACATGCAGATAAACCCTGTCTGAAGGTAGAAACAATACTGGATTTAGCATGTTTCATACCAATGTGTCCGTACTATAAAAATACTGTGTTAACAAAGCGAACCAACTTTCCATTTAATGACTTTAAACTTAGATTTGCTGCTAATGCAGGTGTGCATTTCATCATACCAGGCAATCTGTAACACACTTCTGCACGAGCAATAACAGGCCAAGTTGTTTTTAACCCAAGTCATGTGTGGGAGGAAGGAGAGCAATCAGAATAGTGAGTTTTTTCTTCATATAAACAACACAGAAAACTGTGTAACAGGTTCTCGCATCCTGTGGCCTTTGACTTTGATATTATTAGTGCTAAGCAATGCTAGTAGAGTGGATAGTCAAGTTCCATGTTTCCAGAGCTGACTAACTAAAAGAAGGAGATGCTGAGAAGATTTTTCTTTGGTAAAAGTATACAGTCAAAATGCACAGGTTGTATATTTTCATTCAAAGGTGGGATTTCATACCTAAATACAACAGGTTAAAGCCCTGTTTTGTAGCTTTGCTCTGTTGTATATTTTCACACTTACCTGCCTATACCATATTTGTTCACCCTTAATGTTCATGTTTCATGTTTATTTTTAACCATAGGTGAAGAATGTCATTTCTCATCTAACACCTATGCTTCCTGTTACAAATAATCCCTTGCAAAACACCTGTGAGCAATTATTTGTGCTACTAATGAATTAGCAAGCAAGGCAGTATTGAAGTGCATGGCAAAAGTTAAGTGTGTAAAAATCTTTTGCGTTAGTCTTTGCCATGGAAGTGATCAAATTACTGAAACTGAGAGCCAGAGGCAAACATGCAGAGGTCATTAACTGTGGTTCTCACCAGCTGCCTGGCTTGTGAAGGCAAGGCCTGGTAGGTAACCTGGACTCATGTGGTACCAGTGAGTGTGGTGGTGTGAGCTGCTGCTCTGCCCAAGCCTCTGTTGCCTTCTGCAAGTCTGTGCCAGCTCTCAAACCTCTGTGGGGAGTCAAGAAAGCTGTAAGGAGGGTACCTCCAGCATAAGTCATATTTTCTAGCTCCTGTCACTCTAAAAGTGGGTATGTCAGATTACCTGGATCATTTCAGATGAGTCTCTTCCTTCTGAAATGGAGCCCTTGTGCTGTTCACATTGCTAAAAAGAATCATGACCTCCTGTATCAGTTGAAGACTTTTTTTTCCCATTAAGTATTTTAAGCTTCAGTTGCTGAAGAGTTTAAAGCAAAATAATGAAGAAGGAGGCAGAATAGGAATAAATCCAAGGTTAAAATAAAGTGAAATGTATTATAAAATTATTTCATTGCCACTTGTCAATTAAAGGCCAGAATTAAAAAACTATAGAGGAAGTCATGAGTGTCCCCAAAGTTACATTAGTCTGGGCCAAAATCTGAGCTCCATGAAGTTCTTAGGAAACTGGATTTTGCTTTAGCCTAGTTTGCTTTTTGACACTATATATCAATACATAAAGTGCTTGTTTTAGAAAAAATGCACCATTTGTTGCCAGCAAAAGGTGTGTCCATTCATCTGCAGTAGACTTCTGCTGTGTAGCAAGAGGGAGAAGAGATCTTTCTCTTTGTAGGTGGTGCCAGGCAAAACTCTTCTGAAATCTGCTATAAGTAAGACTTCATAATGTGTTAGGAAAGCTGAGGACAGGATTGGTTCCAATGGAATTTTTCCTTACTGCAGCTGGTAGGGAGAGTTTGCTGCAAGCAATTGAAACAAACTGTGCTTTTTCCCCTGGAAGGTTCAAGTGAACTTGTCAAGAAATATAATAAATACAGTAATTATGGTAAGAAGAGTGATGCATTGGTTCTGGCTTGAAATTTTTCAAAATGTCACTCTCATGGACTTCTAGAAGGTGACTTTTACCTGAGTTCTGGGAAGCCTGCCTGTGTGTGCAGCATGGCACAGCTGGAGTTTCTCTGCAGGCAGGTGGTGGGGGACAGCAAGGAATGGGGAATGGCCACCTGCTGCTGTGGAGGAGAGGAGTGGGGACAGATGAAGGAGATGAGACAGGGAGAGAAATTGGTCAGAGAACATGCTGAAGGCTCCTCTTCAAGAAGTTAATCCGTGGATATTTTCTCTAGAGAAAATACTGTGATTTTGATGAATCTTCTGGTTTCCATCAGCTGAAGGGCCTTGCTCATCATTTTTGAGGATGGTCACAGTGCTTGTGTAAATGTCCTCAGGGACACTTGTGTATTTTGAAACATCCTCTGGCCAGTGCTATGTGAAGGATGCAGTGGCTGAAAGGTCACAGGAGATGTTTGCTTTGGCCACTCACCCAGCAATGGGGTGATATTTGGGCTGCACCAACAGCTTACAGAAGCATTAGCAGCAGAAGAAACTGAGATAAATGATTCAAGGACTGCAAGACTGACCTGTTTAATTGTGTTACTGTAAATGCAACTGTGAAAACCTGTAGTCTTAAGTAATTAGAAAGTAGCAAGTTTAGTGTATGAGACTTCAGCTGGGCAGTGAGAGAGAAGGAAAGAGAACTGAACAAAAATAAGAGGTAAGTCAAGTCAGTGACTCCGGGATGCCTCAGGAAAGAAACACGAATGCATGGTCACAGCTTTTTCATTCCCAGAGCTTTTCAGATATTTCAGTGGTACAAACTTTGTGCTTTGATTAGTGTCACCTGTTAACTAATCTGGCAGAAAAGTACCAGAGATTGAACAGATGTGTTACTGTAGGATATGTGGGCAGGGCAGCAGAGTTTTAAAGAGCATTTGAAGAGAATACTTCTTCAGTTAGGTTTGTTGTGCAAAACAAAGTTTAAAATTTGCCACTTAAATCTGTATACTAAATATGTAGCCAAAGACAAGCAATTAAAGTAGTACTTACTGTATTGTTTGCAGGGATGCAAAGCTAGGTCATGTGCCCTGTGGATTTTTAATTGTTTTCTTCACTAACCTGAAAGCAACAGACAAGTGCTATAAAACTTTGCATCATAACTTCAGCACAGGATCAAATGAACACAACCACAGCATTACTAGTCCGTCACGTTTTTAATGTGTCCATTGTGGCTGCTTCTCCCCCTTGTTGTTTTTGAGGGAATAGTCTGCTGATGAGGAAGAAGCTGTTAATGTAAATGATCAGGACATGCACTGGCTTGCACTGAGGACCCCTGTGGTCACTGTACTGACAACCAGAGCTTGAGTGAGAGTGCCAGGAATGAGAAACAGTATGGCCAGCTGGGACGCCAGCTCACTGCTGGCTACAAACAGCAAGGCGATGGCAATGACTCATTGTTTCAAGTGTCCTTTTGTATTAAAGTTTTGAAGCAACTAAATACAAATGCAATAAATAAAAGCAACATAAACAAAAGCTTCCCATAGTTAGAATTTTCTAGATGATCTGTATATAATAAAAATAACCATTAGGCCCTTTCAAAGTTGTATAGCTTCAACATCCGTAAGTATTTAGAAACCTAATATTTGGTCATCATTAAAAAGATAAGCTAGGATATGTACAGCCATTAGTTATAATTTGATATTTAAGCATCAATTGTTTTCAGTTTAAAATTCTGTTTTAAATTGTTTTTTTTTTTCTTAGAAGTCACCTAGTAAATTCTACAGCTGTATCTTCCTGTGGTTCAGTGGTTAGGGACCAGTGCAGTCAACCAGATAAACATGTACTTAACTTTAAGGATGCGTAAGAGCTGCCGAGTTAACACACAGCTGTGTCCCTGGAGATCCCTGTTCATTAGATTAAAAGACCAGAAGATCGTGTTTGGGTGTGATGTGTTGTAAAGTGAGCCTCCAGTTGTGTGCATTTCCTCTAACGTTGGCCCAGGGACACGCCAGTTGACAGCTGAGGAGTGTTATGCTTCACACAGTTTTGCTATCCCATTTCAAACTCATGGGGAGACATCCATTGCTTAGACCTTTAGTGGTGTGGGTTTTTTTTATTTCTTGGCAATAATTTCCTCCAAAAGTGAATGAGATTTTCCATAGCTCCAACTTAGGTAAACATTCAAGTGACTTTAGTTGAAATGGCAGTAAAAACGCAGTAAAAGCCTTAGGATTTACCTTGTGGGAGTTCATTGTAGGGCATAGGCTTTCTATTCCTTGGACTAAAGCACCCTGCCAAACATCACCATTTTGCTGGACGTGTTTACATAATATGCTTTGGAATTCACCATGGAAAACATAGACATAGTGCATGTGGTTTGGGTTAAGATCATTCTGTAATTTATGATTGGAGATGTAGATGAGTACAATTTAAGCTAAAACTCTGCAAGCTTTCTACTTGTACAGTGTGTTCTACAGAGGGTCCGAAAGCCATCTTAGGCTTGGTGTCTCCTTAAGAAATCTGGATTATAAATCCAAGAAGGAAGAATGGGGAAAATTGCTTGTGGTGTGTCCTCCTGCTTCCTTTTTCTGACTTTGTATTGAAGGAGTCTTACAGCTTATGTCTGGATCACACTTGAAATCCTCAACCCACAGACCAATAAATACTTTGGGAAATACTGTGCTACCTGCTTGTCTTATAGTCGTGTCCTGGATAGCTACAGCTGCTCACTGTCACTCCAAACATAGATAAATGACCTCTCTAGTTTTACCTGCTTCACTCTTCATATTAAAACACAATGGAATAATTGGAAAATTAACCATTTTAGGTTTCCACTAACTGAAAAGTTCAAGTTTCCATGGTTGAATTTGGCCAAGGTTAGAAAATCCATCCTAGTTTTCACAGAAGCTCTTGGATCCTGATGCAGTGACAGTAGTTGTATCATGAGAAAACCAACTTCTGCAGCTCAGAGTAATGCAACCTGCTGTTGAGCCTCACAAACTTGGGTACAGAGCTTTGTCTTCAACACTTACACAGTTAACCATGCTGCTCTGTGTTGAAGCACCTCTCTAAGAAGACACCACCACGCTCAACTGCAGTATTTCAGCCAAGGCTATTCCAAGTGGTGCTACAGTCCAGTGGACAATATTAAATAAGCAGGAAAAATAAAGTGTTCAAGAAAATGCCCGGTTAGGATAGAGACTTATGGAATGCCAAATATAATCTTGTTCCTGCTAGTGATGAAATTCTCTCAACTCTTCTGCATCTGTAAAATGAGTGTAAGCAGACCTGGGGAAGATGGGCAGATTCTTCAATGGAATGGTGCATGCCCTGAGGGCATCACATGTATAAGGTAGAAAGCAACCCAATCACCCATCTTCAGGTCCATAATCCTAAATATACTCTACTTTCTGAAAGCTATTTTGTATTTATGAGCTGCCACCTTAATACTGTTGGTTTTCTGGCTGTAGTTTCCTAACAAACATCTCTGATATGTTGGTAAGGAGGGAACAATAGAAGCAGATCACCTGAGCAACCTATTTATCTGAACGTCCATTCCATTTCATGCAGCTACTAGAATAAATTATGAGTCCATGTGAATAGGAAACCTTTCTCTCCTTTCACCAGATTGTGGTCGAAGTGTATTTACTACTGTTTTTCATTTATTTTAAAGACACAATATGAAAAAAGGTTCCACACCCTAATTACAAAGACACATGAGATGAAGAAGATGCTTTACACTGGGTGAAAGTTATTGCTGCTCTTTAGGACTTCCTCTGTAAGAAGTCCTTTTGGTTCCAGTAGATGGCATGCACTCCACAAAGCTTGCTGTGTGCGATCACAAATACTGCTCCAAGGAGCACACTGAGCTCTCTTTTTAAACTGTATCCCAAGTGATTCTGTTATGCCACACGTGATTTCTGTAATCTCTTTAACATATTACAGGAAGTTAGTATGTCTTCAAAACTAAGTTTTTTCACTTCTTCAGGGCCCAGCCCAGGTAATTTTTGTTGAGATGTTTTTCAAGGAACACGAGCAGTTTAGCTGAAGCAATTTTGTTGGAGCAGTAGTTGTGATGAAAGCAATCTGAATGTCTGTGTAGTGGCATTAAAAGAGAAGCCAGCATTCTAGGTAAAAAAACCCAAACCAATAAAAGAAATAAAAGAATGACAAGGATTTTCTTGAATGGGATGCATTTTAAGCTGAATATGCCATAAGGTGAGAGAAAAAGCTTAAAATGTCTTTTTTTTTACTTTTTGCCCTGTGAGATAACATTTTACTGGTGAGCAAATACAATCTGTTTAAAATGTTATGCTATGAGACTTCTGCACTTTTGTAGAGGTTTGCAGTACTAAATTTCTAGTTTTATAGCTGTAAGTCAGATTTTGGAGAACAGCTGAGAAACACCATTATCTGTACTCAGAGGAGAATTGATATCTGTTAGGGTACGAAGGAGCAAATTGGGACTTTGAGTTTTCATACACTAATTCAAATTCTGACATTTTCTGCATAGAAGTGCAACTGTTTTCATGTAGGCTCCTTAGTAGTTGCTCTTTGTACAGTTTCTGACTCTATCCACAACAGTTTCTGGAAGAGAGATTTTCCCCACGGGAAGTACTGAGGAATGTTTTCAAACAGAATTAGTGCTGGATGCACTGTTATGTGCTGGCTCATTGACAAACATCTCATGGAGATGAATGCATTCTTTTAGTTCATTTTTGGTTGCTTTTTATTATCTGAAGCCTTGTCAAACTTGTATCTACATGTGCGCTTTGCAGGGTTTAGAGGAAAATTTTGAAAATGTGAAAGGTCAGCTATCTCAGACCTTTGCCACTGGATGTCGGAGAGCAGCTCGGATGGTTGGATTTTTTTATCTTAATTTTTCTAGTCTTCTGGTTAAATGTGCATAGCTAACCTAGCACTATTCACTCACCTCTCAGAAAACATAAAGGGCTTTTAGTACTTTGAGAAGCGACTTATTGGATATGTGTCTTCTAAAGCATATTGGAAAAGAAATACGAAGTTTTGGTATGAGAGGGAACTTTTGTTTGCAGATTAAAGCAGTAACATCTGTGGTCACTGTTTTTAGCTGGAAAATACTTTGCAACTGTTTTGAAATCACTTGGAATTTTACAGCACAGCATTAGTAAGACTCCTGAGGCATTAGATGGGTAGTTTCATGCTGCTGTGAAAACTATAAGGAATTTTCAAAGTAGATACCAAGAACAACAGTGATGATAGCATGGGCAAGGAGGGTTTTCCTAATTTTTTGTATTTTTTCTGCTCATTAATACATATCATACTTTAAAAATAAATAGTTGGCACACATATTTGGTGAGAAAAACTACGCAATTGAGATTGCATCTTTTTATTCCTAATGGTGTCTAGATGAATGCTAATAACTGTGTTCAGATTTAGTTAAGACTTGCTTAGTAGTAGACTTCTGATGCACTAATTCAGCCGTGGCAGGGGAGAGTTACCTGGCCTCTAGAAACGTTCTGTGTGAGTGATGTGGTCACAAATCACTGGTGTAGCCACCTGCAGTTACAAACCTGTGACAATTTACTGCAGGAAAAAAGGTGGTTCAAAAGCCATTACTCAAGAAATAAATTCATAGGAGAAACTGAATTTTGTTTCCCCTTGTCATGACAAATTAATTCATACTGTCTGTCTCAATCAGAGCTCGCTGATCAGTCTCTCTTTCTGTGGACTAAGCTGAATTATACAAAACCCCCCACTCTTCTACTTCTTTTTGTCTCTAGCCAGCATGTCTAGGAGCTGCTACGTTTCTGGTCTTCTCACATTCTCACTGGCTTAATCTTTGTTCAGTGCCCTTGAAAACTATGCTAATCCCCAGTAATTTCATAGCCTTTTTCTTTGTGCTGCCTGGCACACCCCGAGTAGAAGCAAATGCAAAGTCATGATTTTACTTGTCTCAGAGTTTCTGAGGATGTAAAGAAATAAATTTTTTCACAAAGTACACTGTTATTGTATAATTTGCCATGATGATAATAATATGATTCATCCTTAATTCTTCATCTCAGCCTCAGTACATAATTCTGGGGTAATGAAGCATGCACAGTCCCAGGTTGTTATACCACTATAAAGCCCTATCAGCAAATTGACAGATATTCCACATGTGCATTATTACATAAATAAATTATCAGCTTTATGGTAGGTATTATACTGTATGGTCTAAACCACACTTTCTTGCTTTAGACTCTTAATGATGCATAGAACAGAATCCCTGGAGACAGAAATGCACCTCATTTAGTCCAAACAAGAAACAAACTGGTGACCCTTCCTGCATATACAACTGATATCCCTCTTAAGTCTGAAATACAGAGTAAATCTGAATCTTGCCAAGGACTGTGGAAACCTACAAGGACACTTGTCTTGTTTGAGGTCTGAATAACTACCTTAGCTTTGTTCTTAGAAACTGTAGCTTAATCTTTTTGTCAGGCTTTGTCGTGACACTTAAATGAGAAAGTCAGTTAAGTCAGACACTCCAGTACACACTCTCTTTGAGGTGTTCGAGTCAGGTTTTCATTCTGCGATTAGGTAGGAGATACCTGAAGGCAATGCTCTGCAGGGTCCCAAAGGCACTGCACGGCTGCCAGGTGGTAGGACACCTGTAAAGCTTCCCATGGCTCCCTCCCATCACACCCACCACGCAGTGAGTACAGAGGTGGTGTTACACGTCTCCTCTTTTGCAACTCACTGCAGAAATTTCACTCTCTCGTTGTTTCAAACACCTGGGTGTTATCCTGGTTGCTGTATCCTTATCTACCTGACAAGGAGTTTCTAGGTATGGAGGTACATACATGTCTGTACAAAATACAATTGTCTTCTTTCTAACAAAATCTGTGTGATTCAATGTGATCTGTTGTCTTCATGTGGTTTATAGTGCAGGGTTCCATGATAAATGAACTATAGTTCACGATCTCTCCATAGAGACTAATTCTCTTTTCCATGCAACACACTATAAAATGCTCTATGAAATCTAAGCTGCTAGTCAATAAAAAAAATTGAACATAGGAAAAGGCATTATCCATGCATTGCAGTCTGTCTAAAGAGATTATTGAAAGCCATTGTATGTGGCCATGCACAGGATGTGTGATTATGAATAGAAAAGAATTCCTGCCTGGCAGATCCATCATCTTTACCTCTCTTTCTTATTGTTCAGATGTATAGCTGCAGCCCAGTTAATAAATAAGTCAATACATTAGTCAGTCAGACATAAAAAAAACCCAGGGGGAAAAGAAGTCTGTCTTCCACAGTGATATATATTTGTGAAAAGACCCGGATAGATGTGGAAAAAAAGATAATACACTTGTTAAAAAATGGTGTCATATTATACTTCATTTTCCTTTGCTCCTGCTGTCAAATGGCCTATAGACTACCCTCTCTCTACAGGACAATTAAGCTTCCTGAGCCAGATTTAAAAGCTGGAGAAACTGTTAAAGGAAGCATTTAATGAGTAGAAATCTCATGTCAATTCTAATAGGGTTTTAAAAATGCAAACAAATGTAGCATAAGTTTAAAGACTGCAAACTCAAGTAGATCATGAAGAGTTGTTTTCTTAAACGATCTCATGGAACAATACTTTAAAAAAATCAGAAGAAAGATACAGATGTGACTGGTAAGTGATTCAGAGTAAGAAGTCAGGTCACGCAGAACACCACTTCTCAGGTTCAGTAAGGATGCTGCTGATCAGCTATTTAAATAGATAACTGTAGCATCATAGAACTACTTTGGTTGCAAAAGGCCTTTAAGATCATTGAGTCCAGCTGTTAAACCTGCTATGCCAAATCCTCCACCAAACCTTGTCCCTGAGTACCACATCTACACTAATTAACTCCAGAGGTGGTAACTCAAACACTTCCCTGGGCAGCCTGTTCCAGTGATTTTTGGTGAATAAATTTTTCCAAGTATCCAATCTAAACCTCCTTTGCTGCGACTTGAATTTCTCTTGTTTCATCCATAGTTGCTTGAGAGAAGTGACCAACCCCCACCTGGCTACAGCCTCCTTTCAGGCAGTTCTGGGGAGTGTTAAGGTCACCCCTGAGCCTCCTTTTCTCCAGGCTAAACACCCCCAGCTCCCTCAACCTCTCCTCAAAGGACTTGTGCTCCAGACCCTTCACCAGCTTAATTGCCCTTCCTGGACATTTTCTAGCACCTCAATGTCTTTCTCGTAGTGAGAGGCCTGAAACTGAACACAGGGTTCGAGGCATGGCCTCATTAGTGCAAAGTACTGGGGGACAATCCCTGCCCTGGTCCTGCTGGCCACACTGTTCCTGATACAGGCCAGGGTGCCATTGGCCTTCTTGGCCACCTGGGCACACACTGACTCATATTCAGCTGCTGTTCACCAGCGCTCCCAGGTCCTTTTCAGCTGGGCATCTTTCCAGATGCTTTCCCCCCAGCCTGTAGTGCTGTCTGAGGTTGTGATCCAAGGGCAGAAGCCAGCACTTTGTCTTGTTGAACCTCATACAATTGGCTTGGCCCATAGATCCAGCCTGTCCAGATTCCTCTGCAGAGACTTCCTACCCTCCAGCAGATCAACACTCCCACCCAGCCTGGTGTCATTTGTGAACTGACTGAGGGAACACTCATCCAGATCATTGATAAAGATGTTAAACAGGACTGACCCCAACACTGAGCCCTGGGGAACACCACCTGTGACTGGCCCTCAGCTGGATTTAACTCCAGGCACCACCGTCTCTGGGCCCGGCATCCAGCCAGTTTTTAACCCAGTGAGCAGTGCACCCATTTAAGCCATGAGCAGGCAGCTTCTCCAGGAGGATGCTGTGGGAAATGGTGTCAAAGATTTTACTAAAAATGTGGTAAAAATGCATGTAGACGACATCCACAGCCTTTCCTTCATCCACTAAGTGGGTTACCTTGTCACAGAAGGATATCAGGTTGGTCAAGCAGGACCTGCCTTTCATAAGCCCATGCTGGCTGGGCCTGATCCCCTGGTTGTTCCGAAATGCTTGTGATTAAACTCACTTACATGTTTATGTTAAACTCACAGAATGTACAGTAAATAATAACTCAGAGTAAACAACATGGCTGTAAATTGTTCCAAAGAGAAAAGTTCTTTTTCTTGCTGCAAAAAGGCCAGTTATGCTTCAGGGTGTTGCTTGTAATACTGGTCCCTAGGCCAAATCAGGCTCCATAGTAAATCTCCACTCAGAATTCATTAATTTCTTACAAATAAGAAGAAAACCTACATAATGCAGTTAAAATTCAGTAGAAGGGCTTAGTGGCAGCAAGCAGCTTAAAACCCTTGTTAATGCAGACTGAGGCTTATGTTTCTCTTGCAGACTGAAGCTTATGTTACTCTTGTTTGTAGGAGTATTGTGGGTTTGGTTTTGCACTTTTTTTATTTTTGTGCAGAAGCTGAGACCTGACCAGATTATTTTGCTGATGTATAATGCAACATTTAACAACTGAACATCACATAGCAGGAGTGATGCCAAAGCTAGTGTATATTTTGAACAATAAAAATATTTTAGCTGTTTCCCCTGCATGGCCTGCCATGTTGTGGCAGTATGTGATGAGCTTCACCAGCTCCAGTGTGGTTTGAAAAATATATCTAATCTAAGAAAAGAAACCCCCAAACTATAGCCCATGGCATGGCACAGTGGAACGATAAAGTCCCAGACTGTCTCCCTAAAGAAGCTCAGCAGCTGTTGTCGTGATATTAATTTAACCAGCAGACAACACTATTTGAAGTCAAACTGGAAGTCTCTTGGTGAGCTCATGCTTGAGCCCTAATTTTACAAGAGTTGTGGCAAACGGTTTGGACTCCTTACATCCAGCTAGTGAAATCCCTTTTGTCCTGGTGATGTTCCATAAGTTTTCCTAGTCACTCGTGTTTTATCTAGCAACCAGAGCACACCTTTTCCTACACGAGACAGAAGCAAGCTGATTGTGTGGGGTGGAGCAGGTCCATACTCCGTCTCCCTGTCATGAACACAGCATGTAATCCTTAATAATCAGTGGTGTGCTGTCTCTCCAGGGAAAGGAGAAGAGTTACAACCCTTATCCAAGATTTGCTGCAAGCCAATATTCTTCAGGGCATATTAAACTCTCATTTACTTCCATGCAATCCCACTGATTGCTAGGAGGAGTGAGGAATCGTGAAGGTTACTGTCCACCAAACTTCATCGTACCATTTTTGCCATGACTTTTCAGCTCCAACTACGTTTGAACCACTTGTCTGAGTACTAGGGAACTGGTACTAGACAAGATTTGCAGCCCATTCACTTTTTATTCTGAGGCCACAAAAGCTGGTTCAGCTTTCTATCCCTCCTCTTTTTTTCTTCTTTCATTAAGAAGAACAGTCCTTCTAGGAACAATTGGACTTTTTTATAGCTGCTGTTTACTCATTGCTTCAGAAGAGACCAGTGCTTGGTTTGACAACAAACATGTAGCTCAAGAGATGTTCTTAGACCCTGATCTTAAGCCTGTCTGTCCAAGGTTGTTTTCTCAAGAATGGCTCTTGCTACCTAGATTGAAGTAATTGCTACAAAACAAAGCAGACTTTTATACTGAGAATATCTGCTTGATTAATTGACAGAGCTGAAATACCTTGAACAGAATAAACACAGTCTCTGTTAATTTACCTTGTCCCCAGCATCTGTTTTCACTAGCCTTGTTATGGTCTTTGCCCACATTTTTCATTGAAATTAATTTTTTTTTCCCCTCTAGTCTGTAATCTCAGTTTATGCCAAGATGGGGGAGTATTTGGGAGATGGAGAGTTCTTTCCCTGTAACTGACTGAAAATAAAAGGGCATTGTCACTCAAGCACTGTGTAAATCATTAACACTTAACTTTTGTGAGGAAAGGAGTTATATTTGGTAGCCAAGGAAAAGCAAGCAGTTCCCCTCAGCCTTTTAGTCCTAGAAGCTTCAGTGTGAATACAAGAAAGAAAGAAGCATATATATATATATGAAGAGATATAGAGAGCAGACTATCCCAGAGGGAGCTGAGAGAAAACCTAAGGAAAATGTTTGGAGAAAATAGGAACAAAATATAGCAGGGACCTTGGTGCTTTAATAAATTATTTTGCTGCACTTTGACACATTATGTGTAGCAACCAGCAAGAGAAACAGACTACAGCCTAAAAAGTGCAGATAAATAGATTATCTCATAGAGCACTGTATATCTGACATGCAAAACTATCTGTAAATATTTAGATAATGTAAATTCAGATATTTATGGACAGATTTTTTTTTCCCTGTACCTTGTGCATACTGTGAAGATGAGGGACAGTAGCTAACCTCTTGGTTATTCAGGCAAGAGATTGTTTCTTTGCTTAAGAGGGAGTAAAACTGAAGTTTAATTCTGATACTAAGTTCTGTTAATGCACTTACGTATCACCTTGTAGAGTAAAGCATATTTGAAATCAGTGAAAATATAGACCTGGTTCACTTTGGGACAGTTCTATACTCTACTAAGGTGAATAAAAATCAAATCTCCTGGGCTCAAAGGAGTTTCTCTCTTTTCTAGGGAAAAGTGCTGCCTCAAAAGGGAGAAGGGTAGGTGACACTGAGCTAAGCAGAACATCCTACTAAATTATTCAAAAGCTCTTCGTATGTGCTGTTTGTTATGATCTGCTGTTTCATGTGACTACTTGACTGCTTATTTTCCAATATGTGGTTCATTTTTCATAAATCCTGTCAGTGTTTTTAAGCATCTGTAGTTAGCAGTAAATATTATCATCTTTGAAGGTCTTGGTGTTTATGAGTTCTCCGTGGACCTGTTTCGTAGCTTAGCTGTTTGACTGCTTGTCACAATGACATAAGAAAATAATGAACAGAATTAATTTATGTCTTTATGTTCTGGCCTCAGTGGAGTTAGACTATATGTTTTGGTCGGATGGGTTTCAGATAAGCATTCAGAATGGGTTCTTTGTTTGAATAGCCATAGAAGCTCAGCGCAATGGAACAATGATTTATTTAACTAAGGTAATAATTTGCATGTTTGAGAGATCACAGCTGCTAAAAGGCATTCTTCACTGTTTTGTGATACTTACCTATGTACAGAGGTACCATTAACACTGAGATTAAATTAGGGGTGTTCAGCTGTGTAGCAGGGCCTCTGGTTGTTGGTACTCTTCTGGCTTTGTACTTGAGTACAGCACTGCCCGTGAATTGGGGTGTAGTCAAGCTCCACTCTGTCATGCATTCATTTTTTTCCATCACATGAAAATCTGAAGTGGAAGAAAGCCTTATTTGTGTTTAAGTCCCTTCCCTGCATGCTTTAATATGGCACTGTGGCCTTCAGGGTGTGAAGAAAGCTGTGCATGCGAGCGTGCAGTGTCAGAGGGAGATGGCAGAGGAGTAGGACAGGTCCAGGGGGATCGGGTTTGTAGGGCCCATACTCTGCCCTGATTTACGTCTGTGCATCTTCCCTTGACTTCAATAGGCACTTCTTGCAGTTGTGTCATTATGTGACTGTAGGTTTCAGGTGCAAAAATTCTGCATTCTTCTGGAGCTGAGTATCATTTACAAGATGCAGTTAGAGGCACAAAACCAGCACAAGGAAGATGTCTCAGTCCATAAGACAAAAATTATATTCTGTGACTCTGAGATAAACAGATTTTCCTCTTCTAGTAATTGGATACAAAATTTCTGTTGCAAAATTCGGATTTTGTCATGTGCTACACAAGAAGCTTCTCTTATCCTTCACAGAAAGTTCATCTTTCACTATTTTTTCTCCTCCTCTCCTCCCACAACATAGTCAAAAGCCCAGAACAATAATTCCTCTCGGGTCCAGTGATAAATATCTCATTGCTGAGAGCAGTCCTAACTCCTTTATGGTACCATTTTTCATGTTCTGATATTCATCTGCCATCACCTTTTGTAACATGGGTGCACGGTTAGTATATTTTCCTACTGTGTCTTTTTCTTTAAAAACCCCATACTCATCAGAATTTCAGCCCATGCTGAAGGTTCACTTACAATCTTGAAGAGATGGAGAGTGTAAAACTTTGAAAAGTGGAAAAGGTTCCAGGAAACCAAACTAAAATTAGCCCAAAGTAAAATCATTAAGTATTTCTGTTTACTGACCCATCAGAGTTCCACCCAATTATTTACTAGTGAGCAAGACTCCAAGGTTTTCTTTTGAATTAGTTTCAGCTGTCCATATTTCAAAGTTTTTCAGGAATATATAATTAACCTGTAGTGAACAATAGGTCAAAACAAGCTCTCTATTCATGTTTGGAATGCAAGTGAAACTAGTTGTAATCTCCAGTTGCAGAGTTTGAATCCCAAGTTCCTTGGGTTTTTGGCGCATTTCCACCAGTGATTTCATGGCTTTGGGGCCCATGCACATGAAAACTGCAGAGTCTGTCTCATCTTTCTTGTAATTCCTCAAGTCACACACACTATCCCCTGGCTAATCCTTATGTATCTCTGCTACTTGCATTGATAAATCTTCAGGAAGTAGGCAAGCCTCACATTTGAGCTGTCAGAATGTGCACTGGTATTCTATGTTATTTCACCAGCAGCAGCACATTTTGTTGTGACCACTGCTGCGAAATATTTTTAAAATTGCAAAATAAAAATTACAACACTTGGAGGGGTTTTCCCCTTAAAAAAACAAGAAAGAATATTCTCTAATGCATTTAGACAGCCTTAACTTTTAGGGGAAATGTCTGATTCATAGTAGTATTTTTTGTATTTTTTTTCTGATACAATTTAATATTTTGTATATAAAAAGGGAGTCTATTGGTACCAGTTTCTCAGGTGTTGAGAAAGTTAGAGGCATGACTTTTGCAGTCCTGCACTCATGTGTGTATCACTTCGTATTGGATTTGCATGGCCTGCTTTTAGTAGCTGGGAGGCCACAGGGGTGGCTTCTGTGAGAAGCTGCTGGAAGCTTCCACCATGTCCAGCAGAGCCAACCCCTGGCAGCTCCAAAGATGGATGTCCCACTGGCCAAGGTTGGGACAGTCAGGAATGGTGGTGATGCCTCTGTGATAACAGATTTCAGAAAAAAAGAAAAAAAACTTACTGCTCAGATGTAATTGTGGCCAGAGAAGAGTGGGATGAGAACATGTGAGAAGAACAGCTCTGCTGACACCAAGGTCAGTGGAGAAGGCGGGGAGGAGGTGCTCCAGGCACCAGAGCTGAGATTCCTCTACAGCCAGTGGCGAGGACCATGGTGAGGCAGCTGTGCTCCTGCAGCCCATGGGGATCCACGGGGATGCAGAGATCCACCTGCAGCCCATGGAGGAGCCCCACGCCAGAGCAGGTGGATACCTGAGAGGAGGCTGTGAGCCCGTGGGAGTCCTGTGGAGAGAGGGGCCCCGTACCCATTCTGAGGCAGCCTGTCCTTGAAGGACTGCACACCATGGAAGAGTGACCCACACTGCAGCAGTTTGAGGAGGACTGTCTGCTGGTGGGAGGGACTCATGCTGCAGCAGTTTTGGCTGGACTGCAGCTCATGGGATGGAGCCACGCTGGAGAAATTAGTGGAGAACTGTCTCCCGTGGGAGGGACCCCACGGTGCAGCAGGGGAAGGACTCCTCTCCCTGAGCAGTGGGAGAAGCTTTGGGTGACAAACTGACCACAGCCCCCATTCCCTGTCTCCTTGCACTGCTGGGGTAGGAGAGAGGGGTGGCGGGAAAGTGTTCTTAAGGACTTACTTTTACTTCTCATCATCCTGCTCTGATTTTGTTAGTAATAAATTCAATTCATATCCCCAAGCTGAGAACGGAGAACTGTCTCCCGTGGGAGGGACCCCACGGTGCAGCAGGGGAAGGACTCCTCTCCCTGAGCAGTGGGAGAAGCTTTGGGTGACAAACTGACCACAGCCCCCATTCCCTGTCTCCTTGCACTGCTGGGGTAGGAGAGAGGGGTGGCGGGAAAGTGTTCTTAAGGACTTACTTTTACTTCTCATCATCCTGCTCTGATTTTGTTAGTAATAAATTCAATTCATATCCCCAAGCTGAGAACGGAGAACTGTCTCCCGTGGGAGGGACCCCACGGTGCAGCAGGGGAAGGACTCCTCTCCCTGAGCAGTGGGAGAAGCTTTGGGTGACAAACTGACCACAGCCCCCATTCCCTGTCTCCTTGCACTGCTGGGGTAGGAGAGAGGGGTGGCGGGAAAGTGTTCTTAAGGACTTACTTTTACTTCTCATCATCCTGCTCTGATTTTGTTAGTAATAAATTCAATTCATATCCCCAAGCTGAGAACGGAGAACTGTCTCCCGTGGGAGGGACCCCACGGTGCAGCAGGGGAAGGACTCCTCTCCCTGAGCAGTGGGAGAAGCTTTGGGTGACAAACTGACCACAGCCCCCATTCCCTGTCTCCTTGCACTGCTGGGGTAGGAGAGAGGGGTGGCGGGAAAGTGTTCTTAAGGACTTACTTTTACTTCTCATCATCCTGCTCTGATTTTGTTAGTAATAAATTCAATTCATATCCCCAAGCTGAGAACGGAGAACTGTCTCCCGTGGGAGGGACCCCACGGTGCAGCAGGGGAAGGACTCCTCTCCCTGAGCAGTGGGAGAAGCTTTGGGTGACAAACTGACCACAGCCCCCATTCCCTGTCTCCTTGCACTGCTGGGGTAGGAGAGAGGGGTGGCGGGAAAGTGTTCTTAAGGACTTACTTTTACTTCTCATCATCCTGCTCTGATTTTGTTAGTAATAAATTCAATTCATATCCCCAAGCTGAGAACGGAGAACTGTCTCCCGTGGGAGGGACCCCACGGTGCAGCAGGGGAAGGACTCCTCTCCCTGAGCAGTGGGAGAAGCTTTGGGTGACAAACTGACCACAGCCCCCATTCCCTGTCTCCTTGCACTGCTGGGGTAGGAGAGAGGGGTGGCGGGAAAGTGTTCTTAAGGACTTACTTTTACTTCTCATCATCCTGCTCTGATTTTGTTAGTAATAAATTCAATTCATATCCCCAAGCTGAGAACGGAGAACTGTCTCCCGTGGGAGGGACCCCACGGTGCAGCAGGGGAAGGACTCCTCTCCCTGAGCAGTGGGAGAAGCTTTGGGTGACAAACTGACCACAGCCCCCATTCCCTGTCTCCTTGCACTGCTGGGGTAGGAGAGAGGGGTGGCGGGAAAGTGTTCTTAAGGACTTACTTTTACTTCTCATCATCCTGCTCTGATTTTGTTAGTAATAAATTCAATTCATATCCCCAAGCTGAGAACGGAGAACTGTCTCCCGTGGGAGGGACCCCACGGTGCAGCAGGGGAAGGACTCCTCTCCCTGAGCAGTGGGAGAAGCTTTGGGTGACAAACTGACCACAGCCCCCATTCCCTGTCTCCTTGCACTGCTGGGGTAGGAGAGAGGGGTGGCGGGAAAGTGTTCTTAAGGACTTACTTTTACTTCTCATCATCCTGCTCTGATTTTGTTAGTAATAAATTCAATTCATATCCCCAAGCTGAGAACGGAGAACTGTCTCCCGTGGGAGGGACCCCACGGTGCAGCAGGGGAAGGACTCCTCTCCCTGAGCAGTGGGAGAAGCTTTGGGTGACAAACTGACCACAGCCCCCATTCCCTGTCTCCTTGCACTGCTGGGGTAGGAGAGAGGGGTGGCGGGAAAGTGTTCTTAAGGACTTACTTTTACTTCTCATCATCCTGCTCTGATTTTGTTAGTAATAAATTCAATTCATATCCCCAAGCTGAGCTTGTTTTGCCCATGATGGTATTTGATGAACGATCTCTCCCGGTCCATATCTCAACCCATGAGCTCTTTGTTAAATTTTCTCTCCCATGTCCAGCTGCAGAGGGGAGTGAGCGAGCAGGTTTGGTGTGTGCCTGGCATCCAGCCAGCATCAACCCACTACACACTTCCTCAGATATAAACCAGAGTTAGTAAAAAAACTTTTTCCTCTAACCACTGCCAATTCAATGAAACCAAAGGTTTTCTTGGGAAATGCATAGTTTTCTGACCAATTTTCAGTGGCAGTTGTTCAAGTCTCATTACGGCCAAGTTAAAAGTATTCTCTTGACATCAACATTCTGATTATATTACAATAAAATGTTAATGTTGAAATTAACATTTTCAAAAGATTAAGCAAAATGTTCTTGAATGCTTTATTTTGCAAATAAATCCTAATTTTTAAACTATTATCCTCAGTTGGAATTAAATAAGATACTAAAATCTACATTTTCCTGCTAGTAGGAACTTTGTTCTTCAGCTGTCTCTCCTGCTTAAGTAAACAGCCATGGTCTTTAGAGAAACTGAATTTTCTAGCTCCACACCAGTACCTTAGTCCATGAAACATTTGGGATGATATGTCCAGTGAATTAATTCTGATTGTATCTCTACCATTTGAGAAATAACTACAAAAAATACTGCAAAGGCTCCACCTTCAGAAGGACACACCATTGCCATTTCAGAGACTTCTTTGGAGCACTAAATATGCAGTGTTTATGAAATGTGGGAGGTGGTGGAATATGCGTCAGATTCCTCAGTTATATATGATGGAAGTAATCCAGACTTTCCCTTTTGGCATCTTGTGCTATAACTTCTACTTGATTTTTCACTTTTTATTCTAGTGCCAACAATATGCCTAAGCAAGTAGAAGTCCGGATGCATGAAAGTCATCTAAATCCAGTGGAGCACAGATCCAGGAACATATGTGTGCAGTTCTGCCAGTCCCTCCACAGGAATCTGCTCCTGACTCTTACTGTCTTTGGTAAGCGACATCTGCTGCTCTGGACACTCTGTGTGTATCTGCATTTGTTCCTGCGGCACCACAGCCCCTGTCTGTGGTCTTCAGCTGTTGCAGCTGAACAGCCAGAGAGTAAATAGGATGCCCGTGGGCACTGCTGGTGTAGTTTGGCTG
>VZRS01005031.1:28375-206611 GCA_013398055.1 Ifrita kowaldi | reverse complement strand
AGGACTGCACACCATGGAAGAGTGACCCACACTGCAGCAGTTTGAGGAGGACTGTCTGCTGGTGGGAGGGACTCATGCTGCAGCAGTTTTGGCTGGACTGCAGCTCATGGGATGGAGCCACGCTGGAGAAATTAGTGGAGAACTGTCTCCCGTGGGAGGGACCCCACGGTGCAGCAGGGGAAGGACTCCTCTCCCTGAGCAGTGGGAGAAGCTTTGGGTGACAAACTGACCACAGCCCCCATTCCCTGTCTCCTTGCACTGCTGGGGTAGGAGAGAGGGGTGGCGGGAAAGTGTTCTTAAGGACTTACTTTTACTTCTCATCATCCTGCTCTGATTTTGTTAGTAATAAATTCAATTCATATCCCCAAGCTGAGCTTGTTTTGCCCATGATGGTATTTGATGAACGATCTCTCCCGGTCCATATCTCAACCCATGAGCTCTTTGTTAAATTTTCTCTCCCATGTCCAGCTGCAGAGGGGAGTGAGCGAGCAGGTTTGGTGTGTGCCTGGCATCCAGCCAGCATCAACCCACTACACACTTCCTCAGATATAAACCAGAGTTAGTAAAAAAACTTTTTCCTCTAACCACTGCCAATTCAATGAAACCAAAGGTTTTCTTGGGAAATGCATAGTTTTCTGACCAATTTTCAGTGGCAGTTGTTCAAGTCTCATTACGGCCAAGTTAAAAGTATTCTCTTGACATCAACATTCTGATTATATTACAATAAAATGTTAATGTTGAAATTAACATTTTCAAAAGATTAAGCAAAATGTTCTTGAATGCTTTATTTTGCAAATAAATCCTAATTTTTAAACTATTATCCTCAGTTGGAATTAAATAAGATACTAAAATCTACATTTTCCTGCTAGTAGGAACTTTGTTCTTCAGCTGTCTCTCCTGCTTAAGTAAACAGCCATGGTCTTTAGAGAAACTGAATTTTCTAGCTCCACACCAGTACCTTAGTCCATGAAACATTTGGGATGATATGTCCAGTGAATTAATTCTGATTGTATCTCTACCATTTGAGAAATAACTACAAAAAATACTGCAAAGGCTCCACCTTCAGAAGGACACACCATTGCCATTTCAGAGACTTCTTTGGAGCACTAAATATGCAGTGTTTATGAAATGTGGGAGGTGGTGGAATATGCGTCAGATTCCTCAGTTATATATGATGGAAGTAATCCAGACTTTCCCTTTTGGCATCTTGTGCTATAACTTCTACTTGATTTTTCACTTTTTATTCTAGTGCCAACAATATGCCTAAGCAAGTAGAAGTCCGGATGCATGAAAGTCATCTAAATCCAGTGGAGCACAGATCCAGGAACATATGTGTGCAGTTCTGCCAGTCCCTCCACAGGAATCTGCTCCTGACTCTTACTGTCTTTGGTAAGCGACATCTGCTGCTCTGGACACTCTGTGTGTATCTGCATTTGTTCCTGCGGCACCACAGCCCCTGTCTGTGGTCTTCAGCTGTTGCAGCTGAACAGCCAGAGAGTAAATAGGATGCCCGTGGGCACTGCTGGTGTAGTTTGGCTGAGAAAGGTATTCCTGACACAACACAGAGCAAATCCACACTACTGAGGTACATTCTGTGTCTCATTTGGAAAGGAGTGTGATTTAAACCCCAAGGCCAGTCAGGTCAATGTCATTCAGTAGAACTGAATGTGCTACACCTTTTTTCTCTCAGTGATTGGAAAAAAAAAAAAAAAAAAAAAAAGACAAAAACTCTTCAAAATTTTCTTTTATCTTTCAGTTTACACTTCACTGGCTTTAAGGTTTGTCTTCCTTCTCTGTAGCTGTAAGCCAGCGCTCCATGATCTCATCCTGAATATTGCCTCTGGCTTTAGCAACTTCCAAATACAGAACAGTTTGACATTTTATTGTGTTTCATGGGCTCTTTGCCTGTTTCTTTTTCACTGAAAGCCCAACAGCCATATGCAGCAAATTTGTAGACATACTCTTGTTATTGTTTGAAAAACCAGCTGCAACTGGTCTTGAGCTGCAAATTTCATGTCCATATTTTCAGCCTGCAAACCCCCATACTGCTGCAGTGTTTGCCTTGAATCATCTTTTAAAGGTATACCTGATGCTGTCCAAGAAAAAAGTTTTAAATACACATACATTTTTCATTGTATCAAAGAGATACTTCATAGTCATAGTTGCTGCAAATCAGAACACAAGCTTTACTATCAGGTTTTATTACACTTGGGACTTGGGCTTCTGGTCAGGAAAAAAAGGCATCCTGGGTGTAAACATAAAATACCTGTTCAAAAAGATCATGTTATGAAAGTAGACATGGCCTTTTTCCCCCTAATCTATGCTTTATCAGCCTCAATCCTGAGAGGGAGGTTTAAGCTTTATCACTTTAGAAATCCACATAAATGATGAGGGTTTGTTTGTGATTTGAGAACATCACAAGGAGAAGGATGCAGAGCATCAAAAAAAGGAATAATACATGAGCCCTAAGAATCAAGTTTTCTTCAAAGATAGGTGGAGTATTCCACATCAGGCAGTTCCTTCCAATACCCACCTGCTCCTTTTTTTATTCTTCTTCCAGGTGTTATCCTGGGTGCAGTGTGTGGGGGTCTTCTTCGGCTAGCAACACCTATTGACCCTGACATCATCATGTTAATAGCCTTCCCAGGAGATATACTTATGCGGATGCTAAAAATGCTGATCCTCCCTTTAATTATCTCCAGTTTAATCACAGGTAAGATCCATTAGCCATAAATACTTTAAGATGCTTTCTACTGATATCACCTGGTTTGCATTTTGTGATGTAGGAAGAACAATGTTGTGATCCTGTTAGCATTTTGCAGTTGCAGTGTATTTCAGAGTTAATTCCTGAATGACTTGGTTGGCTTTATTATGTATATGCTTCAGTGAATTTATTTGCAAACACATGTGCACATGCTACTGTCAGAAATTTCTTAATATGCTGTTTGATCTAATTTCTGGATTGGACCTTGCAAATAAAACAGCATGATGTTAGTGAGCTTAGCCTTCTTGGTGTGGTGTCAGCCAGACCACGACCAGTTTGCAGAAGTCAAGGGGAAAAGGTGGTAGAGGTCTTCTCTATTTTTCAATGCTTCAATTAGATGGAGTTTTAAATGCTTCTCTTCAAATTGTTAGCAGTAGACACTGCACACAGCTGGAGGGAGAAGCATCAGTAATCTGTCTAGTGGTGAGAATACCAGAGGGATCAAAGTAGGCACCCATAGGCAGTCATGAAACTTTAAAAATTACAAAGGATTTTATTTTATAATTTTTGAATTGGACATTGAGTGTCAGTGTTTGCTTTTTCTTAAACACCTGCAGGACTGTCTGGATTAGATGCTAAAGCAAGTGGCCGCCTGGGGACAAGAGCCATGGTCTACTACATGTCCACCACTATTATTGCTGCTGTGCTGGGTGTGATTCTGGTTTTAGCCATCCATCCGGGGAATCCGAAACTCAAGAAACAGCTTGGTCAAGGGAAGAAGAATGATGAAGTATCTAGTCTGGATGCCTTCTTGGATTTGATCCGAAACTTGTTCCCTGAAAATCTGGTTCAAGCATGCTTTCAGCAGGTAAGTCCTTCTGCTCCTTGGTAATACTCTTTACATCTTTTACTTGCCAGGGTTGTCTGCAGAGTTAATGTCATTGTTTAGGTTAATCAGAGAAATGATGTGAAGAGGAATACAGGTCTAAAGTGCTGAGCAAGTAAATGAAAGAACATTATTTATAGCTGCCTTGGTTTATCTTGTAGTTATTTAGATATTTTTTTAAAAAGCTTATTTTCATTTTGTTATGAAGTAAACTTTAATTTTCTCCATGCTTTTCATGCAGTATCTATGGTCATGAATGCTGGCTTGGTCTTTCACCCAGGCTGAATTTTCACTTGGCTCTTAGTTACAGAGATGATGGTTCTGCAATGCCCTGTTTGCAATATATGGATGATCTTCATTCCAGCTCGTTGCCAAAATTGTACCCCAAACTCCAACCTCTCATAACCTCTATTGCTGTGTTAAGAGTCCAGATGAGGTGGGGAAAATAGATCCAAAGGGCTGACCCACCTACAGGTGGCTCCATTTCACCAGTTTTGGAGCATGCTGGGAAGGAAGGATGCTTGCACAATGTGTTGCTTGCTCTGTAGGGAGATAATTTTGTCTGAAAGCTTTTCACCAGAGCTTAATCAAAACACCTTGACTTTAAGAGGTAAAATAAATGAAAAACATAAGCTTCCTAATTTCTACTTCAGCATATTTCTTGTATTTAAGCTGCTTTTTCCTCCAACTGAATTGTTTGAAAGTAATGCAAGCAGGTTTTTTGGGGTTGGGGTTGTTTTTTGATGTAACAGGATTTGTTGCCAAACCTGTTCTTAAGTGTTCCTGTGTGAAATGGCACGATAGCTGGTGCTGTGGTTATGGCCAAAGAATAAAGTAAAGAGAAGAGGGGGAAGGGAGAAAAGGCCATGGGAGAGTGGAAGAATGGAGGGTAACCTAAACTGCCAAAAGCCCTTGGATTGCTTCACTTCTTTCATGGACTGCCACATAAAAACACATAATCCTTGGGGATTTAGAGAGAGAACAGTCTCAATATTTCCAAATCATCACGGGAATGTCAGTCATGTGGTCAAACTCTTGGTGGCTAAACATCACATGCAATGTGAAATGTAGTTTTGCAAAACTGAGTGAGGGAAAGCAGGGTGCTTATGGTTTTTTCTTCCTCTCCCTCATTTGAACTGTGGAACAGAGGAAAATTCAATTTCTGGTCAATTGAAAGTGGTCAGATATCTTGACAAAGGGGCAAAAAGCAGAAAAAAAGAAGAATTAAGCTACCTGTGTCAGATAGATCTTTTAAATAACATTAATCTTATTTTTTCAGTGTTACTGAAATGTTCAGGTTACTTCACTAGTTATAGATCACCAATTTCACTGGTTGTTCTGAAATTTAGTTAAAAAAAAAATCTGAGATTTTGGCTATTCAGTGTTTGACTTTAGCAGATTCCAGACTGATTTCTAGTGAAAACCTCTGCCACAAAGCCACATTTCTTTTGTGAAGTGTGACTAGATGGAACTTCTGCTTCTGTTAGCCCTTAACTCCTCTATAAGGAGTTGGGCTTTACTTTTCTCTCTCTTTAGAAGGAAAATTACCTTCTTTAATGGTGTCAGCACATATTTTCTTTCCTACGTTTATACAGTCTCTCTCCATTGACACTCAGAGTTTCCAGGTAGCCTTAGGAGGAAGAAACATTTTGCAGTAATGCTGCAAAGAGTGGTTCTGAAAGGTGCACAGCAATGGTGCAGTACAGTGTGAGGAGAGTTCTTTGTGCCTTCCATTGCCACCAGGCAAAACACAATGAGGAGATTCATGTGCAGCTTTGGAACTGTTCATTTGCAAACTGGGCTGTGAGCCATCATGGGAGTTCAGTCTCTCCTGAAGTGTAGCATGGTCCACAAGAAAATTTAAATTTATAATGAAAACTGCTATTCCAGCAGACACAAGATTTTATGTGCCATGAAAAACCATGGGACTACCTGTAAATATGACTATACCATTTAAACAGTTTTCTAGTCTCAGATGTGTCAGAATCTAAGCTTTATGTCATATTCAGCATTTTCAGAGACTGTGGCCTTGTGCAAAGGACTGCTGAAGGCCTTTGACTTAAGTGACTGTAGTGGAATTTGTGAGTGTGAAGAGTCTCATATTTTATTTCCATTACTCGGTGCTTACATTCTGAATACCTCACATAAAAAATAGTGTTGACAACATTCCTCAGATAAAATTTAACTCTGAAAAAAAGTAGGCATGCAACAATGTTAGGTGGTTTCAGGACAACCGAAGAGTTTCTCATGCAAAGCTATGTAGATTTTCTGTCTATATCCTCCTCTCCAGATTTAGGCAGCAGGTTTTAGAAGGAGAGATGTAAGGTATTTTAAAACCATAAGGCTTTAAACCATATGGATCAAATATGGATCATCATCTCTAGTACTACAGTGTCCATGTCAACAGGAAAGAGCTGCAAGTGTTCTTTGAAAAGCTAATGCACAGTTTCTGTTACTTTGCTAAAAGGTGTTTCTAGCAGCAAGGGAAGTGGGGAGCAGGTGCGAAAACATGGCAGGCCAGTCATAGCTTCTGAACTGTTTTGCCTGTCCCAGGACCATGAAGAGGTAGAAAAAGGGTCAAGGTGTGAAGTGGGAGGAAAACATCCCTTCTAAAAGCAACAGATCACAGATCTCTCTTTTTCCACTCCCTCCTCCCTTTTTTCCTAGCTGTAAACTCAAGATCACTTCTCCTCCTACCACTCCTTCCCAGCTTTCCCTTTACCCTGCCTTTCATGTGCCAGGAGGGGTTCAAATGCAATCGAAAGCTGATGCCTTTTCTTTTTTTTTTTTTTTTTTTGAGGTGGTCAGATTTGTATCTGGCAGCATTGGTAATTTTTATGTAATCTATCACTCACAATCTTTTAATTAGAGACCTCAGGGGGCTGTGTATATTCCATTTTGAGCTATTGCAGTCAAGAGCTCAGAAGGTGTAAGAGAAGTGTTGGAAATGTCCTAAATTTTTGATCCAAGTTAACCATCAAACTGGGATGACTTGAGCTGGACAGATTGTCCTGAACAACAAGCCTTTCTGCAGAGTTGTTGCCATGACTGATCTTAGAGGCACTTGCCTTTTGGTGCTGAACAAATGGTATCAACCTGTAACACAGTCTAGGAAGCACCCTTTGTGAACTGCCTCGCCAAAGAAACTAACTAGCTGTAAAATGCTTCATTGTAGTGATAAAAAACATGCAATTGCCAAACTTTTTACACTAGAGCCACGAGGAAGACCCCCAGGACTTTGTAGCACTTAAAACTGTTGAAAAATTAACTTCGTTTTGGAAGAAGGGTAAGAGGCTGTGGAATGCATGTCTAATCCTTTAAAAATATAGTTCCCTGGAATTTCAAGTTTTCAGAAGACTGTTTTTATTATTATTTCTTTATGTACCGTGTGGATTACATTTAGACTGTTTCCATTCTCATCCTCCCTTTTTATTGCCTTCAGATCCAAACTGTCACCAAGAAAGTGCTGGTGCCACTACCTGTTGAAGAGCCACCTAATGTCACTGATTCTGCTATTGCTATGGTGAATGAGACAGCACCACCTGAAGCCCAAATGGTCATTAAGAAAGGACTTGAATTTAAGGATGGCATGAATGTCCTGGGTAAGAAAATTTTCTGCCTGTCAAACATGTACCTGATATGTATGTCACAGCTTTTTGCTGTGGCTAGGTAGTCAATGTTGTCCGATCTGCTCTTCAGTGCACCTTTAGTCTCTCCACAAAATCACCAAATGTTATCACCTACTGTCCATTGGTCTCTGAGATACCACAGAAACCAGCAAGTGAATTGTTCTGGATTGGCAGTTTTGTGGTTATGAATTGGAGTACAGTGGCAAAGCATGTAGGAGGTACCAAAATATCCTTTCATCGTAGGAGAAGCTGACCTAGGCTAATACTAATGCGTATGGGCAAAACAGTATGGGGGAGAGCTTCAAGAGCCAGTGCTTCACACACGCCCTGAGGATCTGAGCTAAGTTGTTTCCAGTAGGTATCTCGGGTGTGCTGAACTAATTTGGCTTGAGGCAGAGCTTGAAGTGAGAGGTGGAGTGTGAAGCACACCACCCAAGAAAAATCCCAGAAAAGCTTGACACATTTCTGAGTCACAGCTCCCTCCTCCTTTCATCTTGGCTGCTGACCTTTACCAGCTGCAAATGCCATCATGCCATCTTGTCTGGACAAGCCAGCAAGTGGAGGTGGTAGGAAAACTTTGCCTATCTCCCACCCTTTCCTGAAGCAACTGTTCAGTCTGGGGTGGGGGCACATGAGAAACAAACAGCTTCCACACCACTTCTATTTTCTCTTCTGTGTCTAGAGTCCCTGTTTTGTCAGCCCAGAGAGGAGTGCTCCTCCTTCAACTCCTTGCTTTCTGCAAGTGGGTGAAGTCAGTCACAGATTAGCTCTCAATTTGTAGCCTCACACCTACGCTCAAAGATGCTCTGTGGCAGCACGTCCACAAGGCTGAGGCTGACACCTCTCTGTCAACAGGTGTTGTCCTCAAAGTGGGACAGTATGTTGGGCTACCTAATCCCCTGCTTTCTCTCACCACTAGGCCATAACCTTTGAAGGGCAAATGGCCTCTTACAGCTGCCGAACAGCTCCTGCTGACACAGTGGCTGCTGTGTCTGCAGACCTTCTTGAGGTGTTGGTGAGTTGGGTGGCTGCTTCGCTTAGATAGAGCAGAGATGATAGCATCTACAAGCTGATCTTGTTTTTCTGTGAAGCAGCCTGTTCTACAAGAGCCCTGTATCCTGCCTGCCTTCATGGCTCTCATTCCATTCAGCATCTGTGGGCAGAGGAGCCACTTTCAGAGTTGTAAGTTGGCATTTTGCACCGTGCATGAGGCAGCAGCTCAATGCCAGTGCTGTTGCCCTCACCTGCTTTTTTTCTCTCCTGGAATTCTGCTTATGCATTAAAATGAAACAGTTGTTCTGATGTGAGAGATGCATTACATTTGATGCTGGGCTTGTTTTGTGCAGGCTCTGTCATGGGTAAGAAAAGATCTAGAAGGCTGAATACAATTCCTACAGAAAAGAAATACACAGTTTAGCTGGGGAACTTGCTGTGTTCACACTTTGGTGTTTCGACCAATGACTCTCAAATGTTGTGGAGATTTTTGGGTTGGTTTGGTATGGTTTGATTTGGAATGAAGAAGTGAAAATGTTGTGGGAATTGCCATCCAGTTTGAAAAAGCTGTACAAGCCAGGCAAATTCCTGCAAATAGGAACCAATCTGACTCTCATGACTAACATAACAGCTCATTTGGAATTAATGAACAAAACTACCTATTAACATTTTCTAATGCAGATTCTGAATTCCAGGAAGTAACTTGGTCTTTTAAAAGCTTTTCATCATTTCTCTATGCTCTGCAGCACACAAACATATGCTTCACTTCCCTATTCAACTGACTCAACAAAGATAGCTTGGTGCTAAAGAATGACTTTGTATCCAGGAAATTAGATTAAAAAAAGAAGAAAAAAAAAATCTGGTTGCTAAACCCAGTGTGAGGATATGGGACAGCCTGTCTTTTCCCAGGGTACTGGCAGCTCAAATTCCCTTATCTTTGAATGCTTTTGTGTCCCGATAACTTTTTCCATAGGAATTTCCCAGATGAGTTTACACATTTGTTAAATACTGGACTCATATCATGACTGAAAATTTAGCCTCAAAGGATGGCTGAAGATTCAAACCATCTGTCAGTATCAGTTAATAATCCAACACTGGACACTGAAAATTGCAGGATAGAAAAGGTTAGGATTGAAGAAACAGCTCCAAAGTAATCCATGACAAATGCATCAGTTGTTTTTTCACACTGATAGTCCAATACTCCAGATAATCACAACTTAGCATTTACATTTAGGAGCCAAATGTTACCCAGATTGAATGCTATGATTTTGTATCCACTATAGCCTTTTCAGTGAGGTTAATTTGCTTATTGGGAGTTCTGTGATCAAGTGCAAAACCCACCTTCTCCTCCCACCTTCTTAATTTACTTCTACCTTCTACATTTGACAGGAATACTCCTGGCCTGCAAAAGTTCTAGGCTACTTTTGCCTTTCCCTGCACTCCAGGACTGATTGGTCTGTAGGTTGAATCTGTTGTAAAGCCTGAGAAAATTCCTCCTGGTTTCTAGCAACTGTTTTAACAAGAGAGTTATGGTGCAGCACTGTGTTACCTTTCCCATTTGCCAGGGCTCATGAGGTTTCCAATAGCTGCATGGCACTGAGAAGATTATTGCATATGTATTTTTTGATGATCAGACTAATTCAGGGAAAAAACCCAACAAAACCGTAGTTATGCTGTGAAACTGGAATTTAGTAAAACATTGAAGAATCAAAGTTGTTCTGAATTTGGTCATGGTAGTTCAGCATGAGTACATATTAAAAAGTCCCAAGACATGTGTAATACCCTGTCGTTCTGAAATCCTGTGCCATGTGCTCTAGGATGGCCCTGCTTGAGCAGGAAGGTTGGACCAGATGACCTGCTGTGGACCCTTCCAAATTTACCTAAACTGTGATTCTGTGCTTCCGTGAAATCTGGATTAGCAGGTAGTATCAAGACATTGACTAGGTGCAAAAACTTCCTAAAAGCCATCTCTTTGTCTTGCAATTTTTCCCAATAGGTTTGATAGGATTCTTTATTGCTTTTGGCATTGCTATGGGGAAAATGGGAGAACAGGCCAAGATGATGGTGGATTTCTTCAACATCCTGAATGAGATTGTAATGAAGTTAGTAACTATGATCATGTGGTAAGTTTGTAGTTCTAATTTACAGCACAAGAAAAACATTATTAAAAAGCCCTCATAAAACCTTAATATAATGATGCCAGTTTGTTAGTAAAGATTGTAATTAAATAGTTGATTTTTTAAAGCCTTGAAAGGCATATTAGAACCACAGTAGCATTATTTCTATCTGGTCAGGATTATTTAGGACCCAGTTTGAAGCAGTTTTGAAGAGATTCTGTTCTTTGTGTACTGAAATACAACACATGCATGTACCAGCAAAGGCCTTTAAAAGCCACATTGATTATGGAAGTTCATTACATAGGAGGACACCTAAGCAAGCAAGAATGGCCCACACAAGAACATCCCAGTCTTCCTGGGAAGTTAGCATAATCCCAGGGTATTACCTAGGAGGTATAATTACAAAAAAAGCCTCGAGACACACTCTATTCACTGTCTTCTTTAGTAAAAATACTTTACCATCAAGTCAAATTACAGTAGTTTTCAGTGATGTGTAATCCCTTCACCCATAGTTTCTGCAGTAGGTGTCTTACAACCTCACTGCAGTGGGGTCACTGGAAGATGTCTGCCCTGTTTTTGAAGTATACCAATTTGTAATAATGAGGCCTGATGTGCCTTCAAGGAAGTCACTTTACCTAGTTAAGTCTGAGCCCTCGTTTACAGTTCTGAGAGAGGATTCTCGTTTTGGTTTTTTTGTTGGTTTTTTTGGGGGAGGGTTTTTGTGTGTTTGGGTGTTTTTTGTTGTTGTTTTGGTTTGGTTTTTTGGGGGTTTTTTTTAAGTGTTTCTTCTGAGTGCTTCCCCAGAGCTATCTGTATGCAGTGCCAAGCATGGCCATCTCACATAGAACCAGTTTTCCAGAACATAAAAATGCATTGCTATGTTTGGCATAGTACTACTGTGTTTCCTAGGTCTTTGGGGGCAGAAATAGCCACTCCAGCACAACACACGTATCACAGCTCGTTGCTACCTGGGATTCCATGGTGTCCCTGGAAGTGATTTCTTGAGTTACAAGGCTGCCCTCTTCTCTAGAGCTCGATGGACACAGTGTATAGGAAAGGGAGCATGGTGTCTGAGGTGCAAGTTGTCAGCACCACCAGTGTTTCAGAGGGACATTGTTAGGCAAGAGTGATGCAGACAGTAACAAGAGTGTGGAAATATGCAGAATAACAGACAGAACTTGAAGCGATGACTTTGCATTCCTGTTACGCTTCTGCTTTTCTGTAGATGGTCTTGCTGCATAAAACCACAGTTGTTTTTATTCACAAAACTTCTAATATTTACTCAATCTCCACTCTATAGAGAGATGGTGACTATACTCCCAGAACCCTCCAGGAGCTAGAATTTACTCTTACTTCACTTAGCACCATTTGGTAGACCCAAGGCATAATACCCTGCCTACAATATAAACATTCTCTAGTAGTCAGTGTTGCAATGGCAGGAAATCATTCAAGTTTCAAGAAATTCACTGTAAATATTTATTTTTATTGATGTGCCTTTTCTTTTTCTTCTCATGAAAAAAAAGGAAATTGATGTTGGCAATTCCTTTTGTTCATCTCTGTTTAGAATTTTTAAAGACTTGTTGAGGCCAGAAGCAAAGGGGTTTTAGTGCGTGTTTATTAAGAAAAATGCACTTCCTTATGCAGAGTTACGTTTTGTTTGGTTTATGATTTCTCAGCACAGACAGCTGTAACTCCTGTGGCACCTACAGACTCTCAGGAGCATGGCTCTGCTACACAAGCATAAAACAAATCAGACATCTGGCTCTGACACCATGTAACTAACTCTCTATAAGAACTGTATTTTGTCAAGTTCATTGAAACGTGGCATTTTATGATAACTGGTATAACAGCTGGCCTTGCATTTGAAGTGATTGAAGTCTTTCCAGGCCTTGGGCACATTGCTTGAGAAACCATGAGATGTCTGAACAAAAACCAGGAAGCACTTTTATCCTAAATGTCAGTTTGTTTTGTATTGTTTTAATGATTGAGGAGACAAAAACTCTACCCGAAGTAACAAAAGCTCATAGTTAATGAGGAATCCATAAATTAAAATGTATTTGAATTACTGAAAGAACATTGTGGAAACATTTTCAGCCTTAAAGATATAAGTAGTTCATTTCAACAAATAGCTTAACTAAATTAAATAATGCAATCCCATGAAACCAGATAAACAATGGGTTGTAAATGTTATGTATTATGAACAAATCTACGCAACTCTTTATAATGATGCAAGCCTGTGTAATATCATATCCTTGCACAATGTTATTTCAGGATCAAAAGCTATTCAGGAAAGGCATATTCCATTTGATAGGATGGAAAATGAAGTAGATGGCGAATTTGCTGAAGATGGCCATTATTTTTTAAATAGATGTGAAAATTATCCCTTGAATTTCCATCAGTTCTTGATGTGCACCTCAGTGTTGAGCCTGGGCGCTCCCTACTCATCTCCAGTCTATATTTTGTTCAGCACGGTATTCATGAATACATTGCCAAGCCGAGTTCTGCCTATGCTTGTTTTCTTTCTCCAGGTATTCCCCGTTGGGTATTGCTTGCCTCATCTGTGGAAAAATCATTGCCATCAAGGACTTAGAAGTGGTTGCTAGACAACTTGGCATGTACATGGTCACTGTGATTGTGGGGCTTGTCATCCATGGAGGGATCTTCCTGCCTCTGCTCTACTTTGTGATAACAAGGAAAAGCCCATTTTCGTTCCTTGCTGGGATTTTCCAGGCATGGATCACAGCACTAGGCACAGCTTCCAGGTACACCCAGGAGATACCAGTGTGCTTTGTTTTCTAGCAGATTATTAGCTGCTGTTCAGACATAGTACATCTTCTGTTCTGACCTTCACTGCAAAATCATTTCATACCACTGAATGAAAACTATTTTTAATACAGTCATGTTTACATAAATCAAAATACCACATTCCTTCAGGATTTTCTAGAGAGGTTGTATAGCCACCTGCAGAGATTTGGGATTTGTCATTTGCCAAATCACTCGTGCAAATTGTTAATTCTGCGTTTGTTTCCTCAACTAGGAAAAAGTGATAATTAATTATTTTGAAAGCATGTTAAGACCAGTCCCATTGCATTTGAGAAAAAAACAAACAAACATTGCTAGGTTTCACAAAAAAAAGGAAAAAACCTCTCAGTTTGTACTTTAATCCATTTTGGCAAAATAATAGGACTTCAGTGAAAAGCTGAGCATTTTAGACTTGTTGCTAATGCACAGGACAGACTCAGCAAAGTCTGTAAGTAACACAGCTCTCAGTAATAAATTCGATAAAATCAAAAATTGGTGTTTTGCAGTGGGGCAGTCAGTAGATCTTGTCTTGATAGTGTTTTTCAGTTAAATACCATATTTTAAAGTGTTTTCCTTCAATAAATGTTTTATTTCTGAAGCAAATTTAATCTTCCATTTTAATTAAAAAGGGGAAAACAAAAAAGCCTGGTTCAAAACCAACCACCAGAAAAGTGAGCATTCTTGATTTGAAGAATGCCTTGAAAGAACTGTAATTCAGCTGTCTCTTTGGGTCAACCCAAACCACTCTGCTGAGCAGCTTCTCCCCTGATGAACAGGAGTCTCTGGGGGACCTTACTGATACACACAAATATATGATGGGACAGTGCCGAGAAGATGAAGCAATGCCCATCTTCAGTGGTGCCCAGTGACAGGAAGAGAGGGAGTGGGCACAAACTGAAACACAGGAAGTACCATCTGAACACAATAAAACTCTTTTTGCTGTGATTTACTGCGACAGTGCATGAATGCTGGCACAGGTTATCCAGAGGCATTGTAGAGTCTCCATCCCTGGAGATCCACTAAACCTGTCGGGGCATTGTCCTGGGAAATGTGGGAAACCTGCCCTAGCTGCCCACTCCTTGAACAAGGTGGTCAGGATGGGTAACCTCCATATGCATTCCAACTTCAGTAATTTTGTGGCTCTGCGATAAACAATGTTGGATTATAGGAGATCTGGTCTGGCCAAGAGTTTTAATAACTGACAATTTACCTAAGGCTTTTGTTCATTGAAGTGTTTGAGTTTCCACTTCAGGAGTATTTTTGGATGAAGGTGTTTTATTTTGAGCAAGTGAATGTAATGACCTGAAATATTCCCACAAAAGCAAGGCATTGTGTGTCCGTGCAAAGGCCTGTTCTCTTCCAGCAATCTTTTCCATCTTTTCCTATCCTTCTACTCTATTTCACATCCTTTCTTCCTGTCCTCCAGAGTTTAGGAACAACATGGGTTGTATTTTTTTGTCTGGCTTTTTCAGTCCTTAACACCATACCAATTTCTCCATTTAGAGCAAATTCACAATCAAAGAAATTTAAAATTTGCGTCTACACTCAGAGGTCTGTGTATCAGTGTTACGGTCTGGTTCGTAAAATTACTAGAAATGCCTCTGCCCAAATTAAGGTGTAAACAAGACTATATGCCAAAATCAATAGTATGGATTTTACTTAATAGTAAATATGAGAGAGAGAGAGACAAGGGAAGGAAGAGAGAGAAATAGAAAAGAGGTGAGGGGACAGAAAGAGATATGAGAGTGACAGATTAAAGAAAATATCACCACTCTCTGGATCCTACCAGCATCCCATTGATGCTGTCCATCAGGTCTTCTTGGTGGTGAGGGTCCCCCGAAAAACACAGAATCCAATGGATTACTATATGTTCAGGCCAGGTGGGAATGCCCAGGTACTTCCCCCGGGAAGGGGGGCAGTTTTACAGCCTCGTGCAGCAGACTCTGGGTCTGTTGCATCATGTGCAATGCTGTGGTGCAAGGCCTCAGCAGTAAGTCTGAAAAATTCATCCAGGCACTCTCAAGCTCTCATCCTACATCAAGTCACATTCATGTCTTGGCCTCAGCCACACTTCCAGCTAAATGTAGGCCTAATTTAAAAATTGTCTAAAAAAGGCTTGAATCACAGCAGGAAGTGGAAGTAGAAAATGGTAACAATGGTATTAGAATTTCTGATTTTGCTCCCTTATGTGTATGTGTTATATTGATTTTAATTATGTCTTCTTTATGTTTTTTGCTTCCTCTCCCTAGTGCTGGAACATTACCTGTCACATTCCGGTGTCTTGAAGAAAATCTTGGCATTGATAAGCGTGTAACAAGGTTTGTTCTTCCTGTTGGAGCAACCATTAACATGGATGGAACTGCCCTTTATGAAGCTGTGGCTGCCATCTTCATAGCACAGATGAATGGAATTGACCTGGATGGAGGCCAGATAGTTACTGTGAGGTCAGCTCAAAAGACTCCTTTGTTTCTACAGACTGTAAAATGTGAATGCTTTGGGTTGGATGTCTTCTCACTAGCTGAGTTGTCTCAGTTGGATTCACTATGAAATCAACCGATTTCTAATAGTGATATACAAACAAACTTTTTATATCTAGGTCCTGGTTCTCTGGTGACGTATTTTCTATCATTTGCAGCCTCAGTGCATGCTGGTGGTGTTTTACACTTCTGCAGTTGACAACTGTCATGGCTTAACCCCAGGCAGACACCAAACCCCACACAGCCACTTGCTCACTCCCCCATCAGCAGGATCGGGGAGAGAATCAGAAGAATAAAAGAAAACTCATGGGCTGAGATAGCAGTAGTTCAACAGGGAAAGCAGAAGCAGTGCACATAACCAAAGCAAAACAAGGAGTTAATTCACTGCCTCCCACGGGGTGTGCAGCCATCCCCAGGAGAGCAGGGCCCCGCCACGCCTGACGCTCACTTGGGAAGACAAACAACATCCTTCCAAACTCCCCTTTTCTCCTTCTTCCTCCCACTTTATACACTGATGACATACGATGTCATGTGGTCTGGCACATCCCTTTGGTCAGTTGGGGTCACCTGTCCCCGCTGTGTCACCTCCCAGCCTCCCATACACCCCCAGCCCCCTACCCCACTGTGGCTGTACAAGAAGCAGAAAAGGCCTTGGCTCTGTGTGAGCCCTGCTCAGCAGTAACAAAAACATCTCTGTATTATCAACCCTGCCTTCAACACAGATCCAAAACATAGCCCCATACCAGCCACGGTGAAGGAAATTAACTCTATTCCAGCCAAAACCAGCACACAAAACAATGTCAATTGTAGTATAAAGCATTCTCTGTCCAATGAAATGCTTTTTTTTTTTAGTTTAGGGGTATGCTACAAGTCATATGTGGGGCATTAACTTTCTAGAATATATCTGTTTATATACACTAGAAGAAGAAAATATACCTAAAAAATCTGTATGTTTATGTTTGCCTGTACTTTTTCTGTGACTTTGGTGAATAGGAAAAAAAAAAGAACTGAGGATGAGATTGTCTGTAGCATGGTCTGGATACTCCCAGAACTTTTATTGCTAACCCAGCAAATATTAACTGTACTCTTTTCAGATCAAATTGTCTTACCCAGAACAAAGCTGAGCATCTGTAAGGACAAAAGAAAGTACCCATTATAAAAGGATAAGAGTGATTGAAGACTGTTTACTGTAAGGGAGCTTTAACTTGATGTAGACAGCAGGTCTAGCATTTCGAATAGTTAAAATGGAAACCACAAGTGAAGGCTGCCAAGTTTGTCTTCTTCCTGTAGTTTTCACCCACACAGTTTTCTTTTATTAAACCTTTTTAACACTAAAGAAACTCCTGCAAAGGGGTGTCTAATTCTATGTTTCTTGCCCAGCTATACTAGTTCCACATTTTCCATTCATTTACTTCCTGTCCTGACTCCTGAAATAGTAAAGCCAAGTTTGTAAATGGTTCAGGGCTGCTTCTAATGAAGGCGGATGCTAGACCTGCATGATGCATATTAGTTCCTAAAACTGAAAACAGTTATTTCAGACATGCCACATATTAAACTATATTGAGACCAGGGAAATTCAAATCAGGAATCTGCTGTTGTCCAGGAGATTTGGTAGGCTTGAACCTGAGTTACTCATCCTCTCTTCCTCTGAGGGATTGACCAATTGGCTCTTCCTGATCTCACTATTTAAGGCTGGTGTATCCAGCTTTGTGACTGACATTTACAAAGCAGGGAGCAACTTTGGTCTGTTTGTAAAACCACTGGTTTTCCTCTTCATGCATTTTTGATACAGCAATATGACAAGAGCTATCTCTTGAAGTGACAATACGAATGAAGGAAAGATTATTAGGTTTTGTTTGGTATATGTACTTTGTAATACTGAGAATATTCAAATGACCCAGACATAACATCATAAAGGCTTAATTAGCCTTTGATCAGTGTTAGTTACTTCATACTGGTCATGTAGTTCCTCTGATTTCCTGTATTCTTTGGGAAAGGATGATCTTGGAAAAGGTAGCTAAGCCAGGTTCTGTTTAGTTCTGAACAATGCTAGCTTCATTCCCCTCCAGGTCTGTAAGTGCTGCTGTGGAAAGGTGGGCAGGAGCATTTCCTCACAGTGCTTGGAAGGAATCCCATACCAGTTTAGACTGGAAGTGCCTGAGGATCTGGCACTGCAGACAGCAGAGCAGAGCATCCTGCCTGCACACCTGCTGGACCTATCTGCGTGTTTAGTAAGCCAGGCTGCACTGTAACCCAGACACCTGACAAACACACTGCAGCCTGGGTCAGACCCAGCCAGGGAGCATCTGGCAGCTCTAAATCAGGCCAACATCCTCACAGATGACTTCTGGGGCTAATGGACAAGTATTTCCTGCATAGTTTGTTTCTCCCTACTTCTGTACTGGAAGCACTTTCAAGTTTGTTGGGTACGAGTTGTGGGGCGAGCCCCCACTCCCTCCAAGAAGCCCAAAGAAAATGGCACCTGCTGTGGTGCAGTTCACTGCTTTTATCTGCTAAGGCTCCTCCCACAGCCCGATTTCCCAGACATTTTTTCCCAGACAGCCCAGTCATGGAAGTTTTCTCTGCCCTGACTGGCTGTCAGGCGAAGTCTCCCCGGAGACAGAACCTCCCTCCATTTTCTGCCTCCCTAACACATGGCACGTGTTAGGGCTTTCAGCATGTGTACAGCCCCTATAGTAGTTTTTCACTTCATTTATAACATATAGTGAGGCATAAATAAAAATCAGATTGGTCCCTCTCACCTGCTTTCCTTTTTATTTACCCTCCTCCTCTCCCTCTTTTTCTGCTTCTCCCTCTCCTCCTTCTTTTCCCTGTTTTTCCCCCCTTGACTTGCTCTCTGACAAATTTATTTTCCATTCTTTGTAGGACTGCCCAGTGATGTTGGTGTTTGTTATGGTCTGTGTTGTATTTTTACAAACCTTTGAAGCTCAGACATTCACTCTACTGATCTTTATCAAAATATAAGGGGCAAAAACAAACACAGGTTTGGATTTATTAAACAACCAGATCAATTTTGCTTTTTCATCTAGGGTGATTTGTATCCAGGCTTGGTACACCACTGGCTTGTATTTTGCGAGTTTTGGATACCAAGTCTTTTATTCTTCTGTATTTAATAATAACTGCTTTCTCTCAGCCTTTAACTCACAATTCAGTCTTTAGGTAACATAAATAAACAGAAATGAATCACCCTGAAAATTCAACCTGTAGTCACCAAACTTTAGCATGTCTGGATGGTCAAAACTCAGGATTCAAAACCCTGTATGTGTCTGTAGAGTTCAGAGAACACCACAACACAGATCTGAATGTCATAACTAGCTTACAGAGAGCCCTCTTCCAACTCCTGGAGCAAACCCATATATCTGGCCTCCCCTAGTAAATATTTTTAGAGAAACATATGAGTGAAAAATATGACCTGAGCTTACCTTGATTTGTCCTATGGTTGTTAATTTTATGGGAAGAAGACACTAAAAATGTGTTAAATTCCTAATGATCACATGAGTATGCAAGGAAAGTGTATGTTCCTCTTCCTGCTACTCCCATTTGACTTTTGTTTTTGCAGTTTGACCGCCACCCTTGCAAGTGTTGGTGCTGCCAGCATTCCCAGCGCGGGACTTGTCACTATGCTGCTGATCCTGACTGCAGTGGGTCTCCCTACCCAGGACATCAGTTTGCTTGTTGCTGTTGACTGGCTTTTGTAAGTTGTGCTGACTCTGCTGCTCGGTGCAGAAAAAGTAGTGAAGTAATGTTTGTCCACAGTGCTTTCCAGCCATTTGTCTTAAAGAACTGTAAGTGTCTCCTCTACAGATAAATCAAAGGAGGAGATGGGCTGTTCCCCCCATAGTGAAGTAGGAGACACTGAAAGCAGCTTCTTACAAACTGTTGCAGAGCTACTGAAGTCAGTTTCTATGAGCAAAGGGTCTTCTTGGCACACTTGTGAGCTCACACTTTTATGTTATCTTCTTCCTAATGGTGCCTTTCCGTCACTCAAGAGCAATTTTCTAATCTTTGCTTTCACATTTCTGTTTACTATAGCTCTGGTCTAAAATGAAGGATGAACACTGAAAATGCAAGTCCCATCAGGATGTTGCCAGCAAGTTATAGAGTGATTTGGGCATTTGTAGTATTGTATTTGTAGGGGGGGAAAAGTCAGTTTCTTTTCGTTCATAAGAAAGTAAAATACCTTTAAAAAGAGCCTGTTCTAGGGCAGGACAAAGACCAAAGACAAATAAGAATGAAAACTGAAATAAAGATGGTAATTCCCTAGTTTCATTTTACTGACAGCTCACTCAAACTGGAAAGAATGGCTTTCATTTCCAAGGACTTGTGGTCAAAGTCCTCCATTGTGATCAATGACCTCCAGGCCACTGCAGGTCCTACAGCAAGAAACAGCTAACCCACAGATTGTTTTCTGAGGCATTTGGTCTTCAACACTTGATTACAGAAGCTGTAAATACAGACAGAGGGTATGCCAAGCCACATCCTTTCTTTTGCTGTCATTTGACAGCTTGGATATCTTTCTGTCATCTGTGCACAGCTGAAAGAGACTCAGTAGCCCTTAAGTTGTACTGGCCTCTGGAGAGATTTTCATATTGTCCCGTACTGCTGCAGCACACTATATTCTGATATTTTCTGGTCAACAGCCAGCTCTCTCTCCCCTAGCATTCTTTTAAGTAGTTAAGATGTTTGTTTTTGTTGTTCCAGCTGTGGTGCCCAGAAAGGGAGACTTAAATATAACTGTACTATTTATGTGTTTTCTAGCAGCCTCAGCTGCCTGCTTCTGGTACCTTTAAGTCCCGATACACAACTAAAATTACGCAAGAAGAAAGAGCAAAGTTGAGAATGTGCATGTGCAGATAAAATAGGAGTTTAACTTTCTGTCATTATCTTTTGGCCTATTGAGAAGAATTCAAGAACTTAATCAATCCTCTGACATGTATTTTGGGTCTACTGGCGTGCTCTGTCTGTCACTAAGAATTTTAAAGGATAACTTGCAGTTCTGATTTCTGCTTCAGGGGAAAATGAAAGAGGAATTTACAGCTTGAGGAGGCAAAGGGAAAACTTGACTTATATAATTTATTTATAACTGAATTTCATGATATGATGCAGAATGGTTAAATGAGAGGATACAGCAGGCAAAGTACAGCTGGCATAGGGAAGGATGTGATATTCAGTGGGTTTATTATATTTACAACGTCATAGTTGAAAACAGGAAAGTGATATAGGAATCTGCAGCTGGAAGAAGGAGAGAAAAAATATATAAAAATATATTTTAAATATCTGTTTTTCTTGGCTCTCCAAGTAAGGCAAATAGGTAGGTTTCTGCAGCTGGTAGGAGGATGTGCAAAAGGAGCCTGTGGTTTGTTTGGCTTTTTTAAGGAAATGTATTTTTAAAATATTCTTGTGGACTGAGAAGCTCTGCCCACACCAGCAAGCCTCAGAGCTGTAAGTTTATCAGCAGTTCTGAACCACTAGTGGGTATTGCATTTCATTCTCAGCTTCAGCAGCGTTGTTCCCACTGGCTAACCCAACCTTGCTTAGGAAATAAAAATTTCTGTACTGTGGAGCTGTAGCAGTGATGAATGTACGTAGAGGAAGGATAGCAATTCTGAAAGAAGTATTTCAAGGTGCCTTTCCAAAATAAATGGAGGGCAAGAGAACTTTCAGCCCAAATGGTTGGGTTTGGATCCTCCTGGCCTACAATCAGCAGTGCAACTGCAGCATGATTCAGAACTGAAAAAGGAAAAGAGATGAGAGAAGAGGTGAAAAGCTCTGTGTCGTGTCACTGGTGCTGCAAAGTCAAGACATTGTTTGTTGGTGAAAGTGTTGTACTTATTAATCTGTGTTCAGCAATTAATAGCTTCATTTTCCATCTTCCAGTGGCTGTGTTATGGTAGCCACAATGATCTAATGAGCCATGGAAAACAATGCTGCTGACATTACTATGTTAAGAAAAGGCACACAAGCCAACTTTTGAGCAAGCTTTTGCACATACAAACCAGACCTAAAGAATTTCTGAAATGAAATGTCATAAATACATTTTCTTTATGTACAAACATTGCCTTCTCCTATTTCTTCAGATCGTTAAATAATGTTGCAGCAATATTTCTAACAGAATGTAGAAGAGAAAGTTAATAAAATATTTAAGGTGCAATTCCAGCCACTTTTCTGGAACCCATGGGTAAATGCAACCAACCATGTAGAAATACTTGGAACAGCCCTTCAATAACATTTAAATTTGAGATAAAAAAAAGGTTTTAAAAAATGTCATACTCTATGAGTTTTTCAATATTTTTGATGAAAGCAAATATGAGAACATCAGTTGATTTTACAGTACTACCACCATCTGAGACTGTGGTCTTACCAAAACCAGTTTTGCATGATTTGGTCATTGTGTAACACAAAGATGACTTTATGTCAAATCCTTAAACTTGGCACTCTGTCCTTCAAACTGGAGCTGAAAGGTTTCCATATCCATTTTTTCTCAAGCCTGTCCAGTATCTGTTGAGTTGTTCTATCTTTTTACCTCCCATGCATACATACCCAGTGTAAGCTCTTCCACTAGGCAGGTTTCCCAGGATTTCACAACTCTTGCAGTTTCCCAGGATTTCACAACTCTTACAGTTTCTCAGTTTAAAACCAAATACAACACAGCAGTGACATTTAATAGAACAGTAATTATATGCCAACAGATGGAATAAAATGAGCTTATTTTGCTTGAGCCACAAACTGGGTACTCTCCAGATGTGAGCTGACAAGCTTAGCAAATATCAGTGGTACGAGATTAGTGGTATTTTGCAGCAAAGAGAGAGGAATTAGGGAAAATGAGCTTGGGCAGCTGATCCGGTACTTAAACCTTCATTCAGTAGCTCAGAAATAGATTGCTTCAGTTCTGACTCTGTGCCTTGGCTTAGATCTAGATTCAGAATATTCAGACCCAGTTGAAGTCTGGATGTTATGAAGAGGCTCTAGACTGCAACTTTCCTAGATTTATGTTGTTTACATTGTCCCACTTGCCTGGAATCAATTGGTCAGTTGATTTGAGCAAAAGAGTAAGTACAGTTGTCTTTGTTCTTCATGGGTGTTTTTTGCCCCAAAAAGAGGTCAGCGGCACTTTGCTGTTGATTCCTGACAGCTGAGACTTTGCCCTTTCTGTTGTGAGGGACTTCCTGGTTTCCTTCTGTTAGCACACTGTACCATGTTGTGCATCAGTGTGCAGTTTGTACTGCTGCATCTCTCAGCTAGTGGTACGTGTGGATGAGCTGGAGCATCTCCTCAAATGACCCTTTCAGAATTTGAATTCTGTCTCCATTATGTATTCTCTCTACCTTGTTTTCTTGGCATCCTATACTATCCCTCTGTCATCTGGCATCAGTGAATCCTTTCAAAATTTACTACCAGTCATGCAAATAAATTAAGTAGGTGTTCTTTTTGTAGAGTTGTATTACCAGGTTCAGTGTATTTAATGGTCTTAATTAAAAATCACACCAGAAAGTCTTATTTTCCTATTCTACCACTCTGACCAGGTTTAAAATAGTCTTTGCAGGCATTGGCTGAGAACTGTGTAAAGCATTTAATTTGTGTGAAGCAGAACTGGAAGGATGTTTTCCTCCTATAGGTTGTTGGTTTGTTTCTTAGGGGAATTAATGTAGAGGTTTTTTCCCTTCTGGGTATTCCTTTGAAGCCAAAAAGAGAAAATTAACTGCTTCAGCAAAGATATTACACCACAAAGTGTTTAAATATGTGAGCCTGATAATGTTGAGAGGTAGAGGAGAAACTTGAATGGGACTATAATTCCACAGCTGAGAAAGGCAGATTTACCGATGTGTAGAGCAAAGATGTTAAAAAGGGCTCAAAAATTTATATGGTCATGAATAAGCATGAATAATGAATGTTTATCAGTTGAGATTTTATATATTTAGATGTTTTCTTCTTAGTGTTCTACGGGAAAAGGAGTTGTCACGCAAATCTAGTACTAGAAATACTAGAAAGGTTGTTTTGAAATTAATCACTGTCTTGGGAAATGAGGTTTTCTTACATGCTAGCTTTTGTCACTTGGGAAATGTTCACACTATTCAACCTGGCCATTTTGTGTAATGAATCTTCATGAATATAATTCTGAGAATTAATCGGTGTAATCACTTCTCTGACCTATTTGGCAAAGCTAGACTCAGTTGCTTTAACTCAGTTTAATTTGCAACCCTTGGTCAGAAGGTTTTTAGGAGTTCTGTGTTTAGTGCAGATATGAAGAGGCAAATGAGACTGTAAATGATTTCCACGTGTGCTGCAGCAGGAAAGATAGCAGGACCCAGCTCCCACTTTTGCAGAATTTTGGTCAGGTTTGGGGCAGAATTCTGAATTCAGGGAAAATCCACAACTGTGACTTCACTGTTGACAGATAGAGCCACACTAAAGACAGGAGAAAGGTGGCATGTCTGTTTAATGGCATCCTGTCCAGAAAGTGCCAACAAACATATTTCTTTGTAATGAAGCGTGTTAGCCTCTCTTGGCACCCTCCTACAATGAGGGGCACTCGTTAGTGAAATGCTGTCACAGGCTCATAATTTTGTAGGCCATGACCTATATTTGGGTTGCTCATATGCCAAGCTCTGGCACACGTAGTGTGAGTGGGCATGCTGCCACACCAACAGATGGCCATCTGTAAAGATGGTGCCAGGAGAGGAGCTTCAATGGCCTGAACATTATGGAGATATTTCAGGCATTTTTGTTCCCCATAGTTTGCTCCCTAAGAGTAAAGGGAGAGGCCTTTTGTTAATTCATACTAGAAATGAGAACAGCTCATTAGATGCAAAATCCTTTTCTCTGGCTGCATTGGGTTCAGTGCTCTGATAAATTCAGATTAAACAAAGAGCAGTGGTGTGAGCTGGGCACCCTGATATTGAAACCTCCAGCTCCAGAAGCAGGCACTGGGGCATGTCAGTCAAGCACAGCTCTGCAGTTTGGCTAGCATACATTCTTTGCCTAACTCCATGAGAATAAGCAGCTGGGACGTGGCAGTTTGAACATCCTCCCTGTCTGAACAAGTCCCTTGGGAAAGCCAACTTCTCCCATTTCCCTTGAAAGCTCTCATCTTTCTGTTCAAAAGATACCTTAAGCTTCCTGAAACAAATGCAGTAACTGTACCAGAAACAGGGCTGCCATGCCCTACTTTTTCTTCCTCTCATGCCATTCAGCCTCTGCCTTTTCCTTCTTTTGCAGGGACCGGATGAGAACGTCAGTCAATGTAGTGGGGGATTCTTTTGGTGCTGGCATTGTCTACCACCTTTCCAAGGCAGAACTTGACACCATTGATTCCCATCATAAAGGGCATGAAGACATTGAAATGACCAAGACTCAGTCAATCTATGACGACATGAAAAATCATAGGGAAAACAACTCAAACCAATGTGTTTTTGCAGCTCACAACTCAGTCATGGTAGATGAGTGCAAGGTACCTTTCACATTTATGGATATTGAGACATGTATATAGTACTGCATGCTTTATTTCGTCTTATTTTTTAACTTGCATGTATTTTTCAAATCATTCTGCAAATAACAGTGTGACAACAAGGTCCATGAACCCCAGACATTTTGAATGTGTTTGAGCAGTTCAAAAGATGGTTTTTTGCACTCTTCTTAAAACTTGTCATTTGATGGGAAAAAATCATGTACTTTGTTTACATATCAAAAGGCAAGATGCAGCGTATTATGGAATATGCCAAGACGCAGAGAATATGGCATCACCTTCTATGGACATTTACTTAATTTTCTGTGGCAACAGAGAACTTAATTGCCAACCCAAATGAAGGATGGCTGCAGTTCAGATGCAGGTGTTGTCACTTGCTGACTGCCTTCATGATATGCTGTTCAGAGGTCGACACGTTGAATGAGCTTTAGCATGAGAATGCTCCTGCACTCACACAGCATGCTTCTGCTTCGCTTCCGTCAGCGTTCCTTCCCGAGGCACTAAGGCACAACCACTGCATTCCCTCTGTAACCCTTGCTGTAACTAACATGCAATATTAATATGAATAATAACTTCTTGATCAGAGTGAAGTGAGCTTGAGCAACCCCACCAGCTGAATGAGAAGACAGTTCGGGAGGTTAGTGGTTAAAAGTTCACTAAGAACCCACCACTGGGATGGGGCAGTTTAGAATCCAGAGAGAGCTTTTGAAAAGGAGGAGAAAACAGAGTGAAACAAGGTGGAACTTCTAATTTCATAGTCCTTTTTTTGTATTTATTAATGCTCCAGTCTGATGCTGTACACTGTCTTTGAAACAATGGGGTTTACCAATCAGCTTACCTTAGCCATTTATCCAAACAGATTCTCTTGTATCTTCCAGCTGCCACAACTGAGCCAGTATCTAGCTGTGAATGACTGCACTAAGTCCATTAGCAGATCACCATTTATATTGGGAATATAAGTCCTATATTATCATTTTCACTTGTCTCTAGCCTGACTGGAAATATTCTTTAGAATAATTTTTTTTCCTAATGCTTACTTCTTGAGAATGCAGGCCAAACCTGAATTTTCAGGGGAAAAAGTAATACTGAATTCAGGAAAAAAACCAAACAGCTTTCATCTTATCTTCAATTTTTCCCTGAATGTTCCAAGGTTTCAATAAAGTGGTTTTTTTTTAAATCATGCATTTTTTTCTGACATGGCTCTCCCCTTTCTCTTCAGACCCACTCTTTTTCCATGACAAAAATTTAAAAACTAAGATCTGAACTGGAAAGAGAATGCATGCTTACACAAAATTGAGAATTCTCATTAATTTATATTTCTCAAAAAACGGAAGGACACAAGACATTAAAATTTGAAGAAAAAAAGAAACTCTCTGGAAAGAAAGACAGAAAGCATGTGCACACACCCACTTTTTGGATAACTTCTTTTGGAATTTTTGAACACAGTTTTTAAGTTAAAAGGACAATGCTGATTTCGGTGGGTTTACGATTCTGTTCATGGAACTGAATACTGATAATTTTGTCTGCTCCTAGTCTCTGAGATTTCCACAGAAATCCAAGTCAAGTTAGAAAGTAGTAGCCTGTTGGTGCAATCAATACTTGCTGCACTTTCTTTTCTCCTTCAGTTTCTCATATCATTTCCCTCAGCCGAGGCAATAGCTCGCCTCAAAAACATGGATTAATGGTGCTGTAAGCATACCCTTTAATTCAAGTTTGGGACCAGTGATTTATGAGCTAGAAATGTTTGTCCTTTTTAATTGTTTTAGGTTTGGTCTGCTAACAGTCTCAGTTTGCGCTTTGAAACTCATGAAAAGAGCCAGGCTTTACTGGACTGAGCGCAAGACTGACTTTGAGCAGGCCTCTTCTCTTGTCTGTCTGCAAGCTGCCAAAAGGATGTGTTGTTGGGACCTAAGTGATGAGCTATGAATATATGCTGACACTTGCAAAGCATTTGGATCATGTTGAAGTGGTCTACAGCTCCCAAGTGTTAGACTTGCAAAGGCAACAGAGTGTAGGATCTGGGGCTTTGAAACAGCTGCTAAATTTAAAAAGACATCCCTTCATCCTGTCCAATGCATTGGTGGGTTGAAAAGCTTACTGCAACTCTGGTCAGGATATGGAAAAGTTGATCTACTAGCATGCCCTTTCTGTTTACTTTCTGTAATATATTCCATGTATAACACTAGTAGTTTATAATTTTGCATGGTCAATGTACATAATTAATAAGTAGTTTACCTTTATATGGGGTTAGAGTGGTTGTTATTGCATGATATTTTTGTATTTTTTTTATTATCATATTTCACATGACTCTCTGTGATTTTCATTTCTGAATAAGCTGTTCATTCCTGTATTTGCATGTTTTCCCCTTCCAATTATCTAAGAAAAAGCTTGACTTTGTTTCAAAAATCAGTGCATTTTGTCATGTTTCCATGTCCCAATGCTTCCATGCATCCTGTTTATCCAGCATGGGGAATTTCAGCTCTGTCTTTAAGTTTTCATTTGAAGCTGAAGATGTTAACTTACAAGGTAAGTTAGGAAAAAGTAAGCCATCCATTGAGAATTAAATGAAAGATTCTCTCACATTATCAAGATCTACAACACTTTTGTAAAGTTAAATTGACATTTTACCTTTTTTGGTTTTTTTTTTAAAGTCATTTGACTGGAGATGTCTTTCTTGAAACTCGGGTTCCTTTATACTGATCTCTGGAATGGAACATACTGTTCACTGTGAGTTGGTAGATCTCTTCTACCATACCTAAAACAGGTCTTCTACCATACCTAAAACCTAAAAATTCCAGCATGTATCTTTACAGGAAAGAGTGAGGTTTTGCTGTACATCACATGAGACCAGCTTAGCATTACTGTGGATTTTTAATTGGACTACAGTCAAAATCTTTCACTACATTGTTATAGTGGTATGATGAACAATACTTTCACAACATGTCCTTTCTCCCATTTCTTTAAAGGTGGTGTAGTTGTAGGTGAGTTTGTGTAGATACACATCTGTGATTATTCTGGCCTTGCATATCTTTCATGTTGTTGCATCAGTTACGCAGCTTTGCTAAGGAATTCCACTGAAAAATATTATTTTCTACATTAAAAAAATAAATAATCTGTTTTTGAAATAATCCAGAGAAATCTACAAGGGATAGAAAGGAGTAGAATCTGACATATTTATTTTAAAAAACCTGCAGTGAAGGTTAAGAAAATGTGGAACATTTTTCTACTACTGATGTTTTCTAGTCATTATAATAAATAAATGAACAGGAGTCTCACTATTTGGGAGTGTTGTGAATTCTGAATAAATACATTTTACTTATATAATAAGTGACAGTGTATGTAATTCCTGTAAATATCATTATCTTTCATATAAAACTCACTACTTTTCATGTCAAAGTGCCTTGGCCTTTAAGTCGTTTGTTGATGATAATTACTTGCAGGTAACACTGGCAACCAATGGCAAATCTGCAGACTTCAATGTTGTTGAAGAAGAGCCTTGGAAACGTGAAAAATAAGTGAAGAGATTCCTAGCTGCATCCTTAATAAGTCCTGAAGCTATCTTCTGGCAGAAGATACCATGATTAAAGAAGATTTCTCCTTTTTTTTTTTTTTTCTATTTAACATCTACCGTTTCTGCTTAATTTTGTAACTGAAACTTAGCAAAGATCTCATCAAGTCATTGTAGTGTCTTTGCCAAGCAATGATCCATAGCCATCTGTCTCCCCTGTGCTACTGTTTGGATGATGCACCTGGAGAATGCTCCATGCAGTGCAATGTGCTCTCACCCACTTCCCCTTTCATTCAAGACAGAGAATGTAAATGCTGCAAAATGGGAAGATCAAAGTGCCAGTACAGTTCACTACAGGGACTCAGGGTCACAGATACAAGAGAAACATAACACCACGTAAGCCTTCAAGTGTTTTGGTGACTCTTGTGGCATACCTGATCTGTTTATCACTGTATGGCTAAATTACCTTTTGAAAACATCCGTAAAGATTTCTATTTGTTGTGATAATAACAAGCACTGTACTTTTGTGCCTAGTTGTACTTTAAACTGACCTTGGATCCAGGGGCAAGATTAATACACAGAGGTCAATAAATTGTCCCAGACATTTTGTTAGATCAGTACAACTAATACTTAGCATCAAGAGAAAACCTTAGATTTGTATGTGCATGGGGTGTGTTTTTATCAGATGTCCCAGGGCAGGTGCAGCCTTTGTTTTGTGCTCAGGCTGTGCTGCTTTGTGACCACAATGCACCATACAATACAAGGCAGTATAATTACAGGGGTGGTAGTTCCTTCACTAGATCTGTGTCTGATGTGCAAAATACAGAAAACCATGGACTCAGTTGTGCCATTTTTAATCAAAGAAGGTAGTACCTGACTTTTCACCCTGCTCCACCAATGCCAGAGGGATTTCTCACGTGGATGGGATACTCAAGTAAGGTACTACTAAGATTGATTATGGATGTCCTGATTGGGTACTTGATAATGAACTGCAAACAAATTCTGAATCCATTACTCTTAGAGAATTTTTGAATGCGATCATCAGTAGCATTTGCTATGAAGTGAAAGCTGTCTTTCAAGTATGTCATGTTTCAGAGAGTGGCTAAATCCTGAATTAGTTGCTAAACCAAATTCCTTATAAGGTTAAGAGAATTTGTCCAGGGTTAGGACTGAATGAAAATGCAACCAGAATTTCAGGATTTAGGCCAGTATGTTGAATTTACATCTCTGTCTCTTTTGCAGAGTAATAAGTATATAACTCCCTAATGTTAGAGAAATGTTTCTTCAAGCACATGGCATCTGAATTAATGAGACGGTGTTTGGTCAACATGCTGTATCTGACTAAACCTATCAGAAGAAATTGCAGTGAGAATAATCACCTTGTGAGATTTTTTAAAGGTGCTTGTTAATACTTAGCAATTTTAAGATACTGGTGAATACCATTATACCATTACAATGTTCCATAGCAAAGCTGAGCCACATGGCCTTGGAAGGTTCTACTCACAGAACATGCTTTGTGCAATTTTGGGGGAAATTCTCAGAATTTTTCAGAATGAATCAGAATATGAGCATATGTTGAACTTAAAAATGGCAAGAAACAGAGTTCAAACATTTATGGAAATAGGCCATTCAGTGTCTGTGCTCAGACCTGTCATGGGTTTAAAAAGGAATAATGTGTTTAACTGTAGAGTGTTTTTTGGCACTGTAGAAACTATTAAAGTAAAAATATAATCTGCTTTTGTTCATCTGCATTCATATAAATATCTCTGAAACTGCACACGGACCTGAGCCAGCCAAGGCTACTTGCATGATCAATGATGTGCAAGATCAAGTCCATTGTCAGAATATCCCTCATTTAAGCATTTATCGTGGAATCTTTTTCTTACCACTGTATTTTTGTCATCACTTGAATGCTATGGTCAAGCAAATCCTAAGCAAAATGGCCTATATAATTTAACAAATATTGAACCACTGTGAATTCTGTAGGCCTCTAATATGTATTAGAGGGGGAGGCCTTTTCCAAAGGCCTCCTGAAGTATGTTCAGGATTTTATTTTACTTTTTTGGTGAAGGATGGAATTGTAGGTTATTCGGAGAAGTGGCAGGCAGGTTGTATTCTCTTTTCTTCAGTCATTGCTATTAGCATATCCAGAGTTAACCTCTATCTAGCTATTGCTTCCCAAGTAGCATTCACTGGGTTATGTGCCAGAAATGTGCCTGGGATGGTGTGTAGGTACTGTAAAATGTTCCCTACTCTGGGGGTGCTGGCTCTCATCAAGTGAAATTCACTGTCACTTGAGTGGTAGTTATATCCAAGAATAACACACAGCATTTACCCTGATTTATATCCAGCATTCTTGAGCTGTTTCATGGCACAGCTCACCCATTAACAGATGATTTTTCATCCTCTTCACCATAGCAGTTTCTTGGGAGCAGGCACACTGATTGCTTGCATTGAAAGTAGCTTTAGAAAACTGGTCTATATACTTTTAACTGTCATTTGAAACTGTTTAGCAGTTGGAAACAAACAGGGATGTCAGCAACATGTGACTAGGCAGCTCCACAAAATTACATATTGAGAAACACTTAGACTATGCTTACAGTTATCCACTTGGGATGTAATGTCCTTTGAAGAGTGCTTCTTTGGATGGAGACTAGGGAAGGAAGGAATGCAGTGCTAGAGAAACCCCACCCACATATGGGAGAATAAATTTGGATCTTTTGATAGGATTAGAATAGCAGACTGTGATTTTAAAGTGGTAATTCTGTAGATACAGTAACTCAGGGATTTTTCAAAATATAATTATGATGGTATTTCTCTATTTAAATGTGGAAGTGGGAGAAGGAGAAATGTTGGGTTTCGTGTATTCCTCTGCTTGTAGCCTGACTGAATATTTAATATAGTGTTACTCCAGAGCAGCACTGTATTAAATCATCAAAAAGCTTTCCATTTCTGTGGGAAAATGTAACTCACTCTTGGCTTTCATTTCTCGATTTGCTCATTCCACATGAGGCTGGGTTGCTACTTAACTAAATAAACAGAAAATAACCCAGGGACTGTCCACTTCAGCTAATCCAAGGTTCACGTTTCAGCAGGCAGTGCTGGTTACTGGCCAGCCTCCTTTTAGCTTCACTAGGAGTGTCAATGCATTAATTTGCATCTGGCAAAATTTTGTATCTGCTCACAGTGCTGGGGTGGTAAAGTTAAAGAAAAAGCTCAGTGAAAAGTCATTTGGTTTCTGTGTAGTTCATATTAACATTGTTTTCTGCATCATCTCATTTGCTGCTCTGTCAGTTCCCCCAACCTTTATCTGTGCAATTGTGATACCCTTTGGCCTTTGGGTTGCTGGCAGCACACTGGCACATGGAAAAGTCTAGACCAGGCAAAGACTCAGTTCGTTGCATACTAAATGACAGACATGCTTACGCATTTGCTTTATGCATTTGCTGCTGAAGCTGGGTCAGCATTCTTGTAGTATCTGTTCACTGAAAGGAAAGGACACTGTATGTTAGAACTGCAGGAGAGATGGAGCACTTTGCCACTTAAATTGTTTCTTCATTGCTTCCCTTGGAAGACAACGGCTGCACCAGCCTTTTAAGAAATGTGTGTGGGTCTTACGCACAAAGATTCTTCAAATAGGTAGGGCAGAAGCCACTTGGTCCCTATTGCAAGATGTGCTCTTTCCAGTTGAATTGGTGAGAAACTCAGCATGTCTTTGAAAAACTGTTTGCAATAGTAAAAGCTGTGCCCACAGTGCTCTGACTGCGTGAAAGCCCCACTGAAATCTGTGAGAGTCACAATCTTCCAGGAAAAGTCAAGTCCCTTCCTGTCTCTGTTAAGTTATAAGACATTTCACAATCCCATCCTAGGGAATAGTCTTTGCTATTTATAATGAAGTTGATTCTCACATCCAAAAGATTTCTGCCAAATAACTTTTACACCTAATTGTTTCAGTGCTGCAAGTCCAGCACTGAATTTAAAACTCAGCACAAAAATAAGGATCACTCTCATTACCGATTTTTCTCATGTTTTCTCTGGGATACAGCTGAGCTCCATTTCCTTCTCAAAGCACATGGAATTCCAGACTTAATGCCACTTTTAAAAGTAGGAGTAATATAGATTTCTGTTTTCCATCACTCCCAGGGTCATTAGTTTTTCAGTGGTAGACATGCAGACGAGTAGACTGTTCATCTGGGAAACTGAAGCATCAGCATGTGAACAAATTTACTCTGGTGACTGCCTGGATTTTCTTTGCTTCCTTGCCTTCACTTGTGTTATTTCAGCCTTGTTGTGGCAACACAGCAGCAGTTGCACAAATCCGCAGAACTATACGTAATATTAAACCTCCCTTCTAACATTCACTTCTCTTTTTATCTTTAAAAAGGCTCTGAGCTTTAGTACCGGGCTCAGAAGAATCCTTTTGTGGGGATGTGAAGGAGTAACTATTTCTCATCTCTTTAATTTCCATTCAGCTCTTTTTATTGGTGCATTCGAGTTAATTTACAGAAGGATATATAAGGGCACTTTATAAAAATGTACTGTATTATTCTGTTATGAGCCTGAAGACTGTCATGATTTTATTACTGTGACTTTTAAGGCCACAATGAAGATATTTTTCGTATTAGCCATTATGACAGGTGTATAGTCCATTGGGACAGTTCACCTCAGCTATAATTCACCATGTAAGACTATGTAGAAGCTCCTGTTCCCAGCAGAAAGCATTCTTGGAAAGATGAGTTGTTTTCTTCACTCCAGTAATATTGGTGACTTTGAAGGGAAAATATTTACCCAGTTTCCTTTGTCTGAAGAATGATATAGAGAGTGTAGTTTCAAACACTAAAAGGAACAAAGGATTTAAAATAGTGAGGTGTCAAAGAAGGCAGTCAAGCTGTTAATGAATTGTTCAGCTTTGCCACGATGTTTTTGAAAATGTTGTGTTCTGGCTCATGATTTTCCTGAAACAATGTATTTAGTGCATATTCCTTCCAAAGTCATCAATCTGTCTTCCCTAATGGGCACTAAGGCTGTATCTCCCCCCAGACAACGCACAGACTTGAGGCAGGACTCCTGGTAAAGCCCCCAGGAGCAGTGCCTGGGTGCAGGCTCCACAATGGATGCCTCCCTCATTTTCCCTTCCTGGCCATACTTTATGTTCGATGGAAATCTGCTGCTATGAATGAGTCAAACCGCTGCTGATGCCCAGGTGCTGGTAATTCTTTTACTTCTCTTTTGAGTGGCCTCCCTGGCACAAGGCTCCGAGGAACTGTCCCTCACAGGTGCCCACCATCCCAGAGACATCTTCCCCTGTTTGGGGGAAACCCAGTGACTCCCCACTAAGGGGTTGATACAAATCTAACAGATAAGGTGGTTGTGCAGTTGCAACAATTGAGTCTTACAAAAAAGCCAGGCTCCAACCATTGGAAAAGCCTAGAGCACATGACTGAGCCACTGAGTAGGTCTCTACTAGTCCAGGATGGAAATAACCAGCAGGCTAATGCAAGATTTGGGGAGACAAAAAGACTTGTGAGGTTTCTCCCTTCACCCAACCTTTGATCCCCTCTCATTTCTAACTCCATCCTGCTGCAGAGCCAGTGCTGATCAATGCTAGAGCATTCAATCCTTCTACTCAACAGTCAGGAGTCCTGCAACTGTTTTTAATGATGCTCTTTGGCACACACCATTGCACAAAGGGAAGCTGTCATAGGCGGCATCACACAACCTGGGTTGTCTTGTACCTGTATATTGCTTTGTACATAAATAGTGTAGTCTGCTGGAATTTTTGTATCGTTCTTTTTCATTCCTTTTTCTACAGTTTTTCAAAGACTGTGCGCAAACTGTGCTTGCGTATTGATTTTGCAGTCAGTATTGTAGATAATAGCGTTTCTATTTTGGTGTTTTGTGTGGACTTGTGAGTTCTTGTGTACTACAGGTTGTCCTTCCTACTTAAAGACAATTGCATACACTTCCATCCAATATATCCTGCTCCTTTCTTAAATGTATCTTATTTCTTATGATCCAGTATGAACTCTTTCTTGTAGAATGCATCAGAAAAAGCTGAACGTGTATTTATAGCGTTAAATATTGTGTGCTCAACACTGATTTAGTTAAGAATAATACAGGTTTTAGGGGTTTGTACTTGTTCTCTGGAAACTACAATGTAGACTGAATTAAATTACCTAGTATCTGTAATTTACAGACACACAAATATTTTCTTAGAATGTTTTCTATGTGATCATATAAGGTAGGGAAATAATCCTTTAAAGGTGACCTATACCTTAGAACAAAACCAGTTTTCTTATGACATTTAGGATCAATGAAATATTTTTGTGTTATGTTTGGTGATGAATTATAGACAAAGCACAAAATGCAAGAAGCAAATAGGAATTTCAAGATGTCCTTAAATGCTGCAGTTCATCATGGAACAATGCTGTAATAATCTGAGCAATCTTCTAGATTGACTGTCTTGGGCAATCGTCCCTCACTTTTATAATTTTTCCTGATGTTACCTTTGCCAAATCCTGCAGTTCTTCCTTAGGACCTGTTGATGTATAATTGACTGGCTCAGAATGCAGTTTATAGAAAATAGATTTGGGTAGGCAAAAAATACGTAGTCAGGTACCCCATCCATCTTGCTACAATACAGTGTGTGTGAGTTCAGCCTGTGGAAAAAGTTCAGGATTTTGCCACCTAACTTTGCCTTCTTGAAAAAGGACCAACAGAACCACCATGGGACCAATGTAATTGGGTAGCATCCATACAAATACCTCCTGTTTTCTTATGTATTTTAAAGAGAATAACCACTATATTTTTGGACCCAAATGACAGTTACTTCTCATTTTGGTCATCTCTTCCCATTAGGCAAATACCTGTTGGCATTAAGGCCGTGGCTATAATAATTTCAGCTTAATTAATAAGGAACTGTTTTTAGAGGAATAAAAGTAAATTAATATAAATATTCATAACAACTGTATAACAAACAAAAAAAATCTTCTATGGCCTACTAGCTCTTTGACTGTAATTCAAAACAAAGAAGACATTTAATAGGAAGGACTGCTGTCCCAGTGTGACTGATACTGGGTATCTCTTCAACTATTCAGAAATCCATGGGGCCATGTTATTCTGCTGAGGTTTTGGAGCCTAAGTTTCTAGTAGATATGTATGTAGGAAGTGTGTTGATATACCCTTGTATTTTAATCTATATTGTATTTTAAATCAGATGTAACAGGTATTAACTTAATAGGAATCACAGGTAGAATAGTGCTGAGTTACTAATAGCTGTAAAACCTTATTGATACCAGTTTTGACATTTTGTTGAAGCATGATGTCCAGTGCCTCTCTGCACTTAGTGTAGATAATGTAGCTATCAAAACGTAATTTCAGTGAAATGGTGTATACAGTATGTGTAGCTGTGCTTTAAATTAATTTAATTGGTTTCTGTGTGTTGAGCCATAGTAGAAAATTAGACTGTTTTAAAATTTTGTTCTGCTTTATGTTTTTCATTTGTATCTGGTTTTCTTTCTTTTTGACCATTCAACTGATTAGGTTCCACAGCTTAGTAACTACTTTATCTGTCTCTTATGGAGTACCCAGTTTTAATAACATTCAGAATCCTGTAGGCAGCCAGCTCATTGTAAATATGTTAATTTTAGTTTTCAACTATCTAACCAGTATGTTGTGTGTTAGAAGCTGCATGTGTGTAGTTCCCTGGCAGTGAGTGAAAGTGATCCCAGCATAGATTTGCTGCCTGGTGAGTACACTTGTTATGACATAAAGAATTAATGTTCACCTGGAGTGATAAGTTTCTGTTTTCTTTTCTTCTTGTTTGCTTGAAATGTTTGGACTCTTTATCACCATAAGCTTAGTAAGTCACCGTTTAAATTGGCACAATGAATGAGGGGAAATCCATCTAACTGCATTCCTGTTGGATGCCCTGGCTGCTCTTGGCTCTGTGCATCACTCAGCCCTTAGTCACACGTCACGGCATCACAGGATCCCTCTGAGTCACTTCCAGTTACTCCTTGCCCACAGAAGCCAGGAAAGCAGTGCAGCCCCACGGCTGCGACTGGGCAAGCCTGCAGGCAGCAAGGGGCTGCCAGTTCTCTCCAGAGTGCCTGAGAAGTCCGAGTGGGAACCTCTGCTTCATCCCCTTAGCAGGAACAGTCTCTGAGAAGGATGGGCAAAGGGGCAGTGTTTCTTTCATTGTTAAAAAGGGATATTAGCATTTATTGGAAAAGAAATGCCAAACTAAATGCTTCTAAAGCTACTGTGGTTGTTGTACAAAATACAACTTGTGTTATTTACAAAAGTATGTCTGATCATAAAAAAACACATGAACTACATAGGCAGTAGCAAAAATCTTCTGAAATCAGAGCTACAGTTCAGATCTATGAGGAAATAAAACCTTGCAGCAAGAAGAAGCTGATTCATTCCTAGACACCCTGGACCTGGATCTTATAAATATAAACATCTCCTCTAGGCAGAAAGAAATAAAAATCAGGCCCCAACGCACAGAAACTGTCCTGCTTGATGAGTCCCATTATGATGCTTCAGGATGAATTGCACACTGGAGTACTGTGTGCTGCCTGCTCGTCATCCCTTGCCCCTTCTTTAAGGTGACCAGGCATGAGCTGGAGTGTTTTGCCATGTTCTATTGTAAAAAGGGTAAAAAGGAAGAGGGATAAGGTTGGTCTTTACACTCAGAAAGTTCTGCAGATTTTGAAATGACATACTGTACAGTATCTATAGCACAGTTTGTTTAGAAATTAATAAATGCAGATGATAAAATTTCTCCCAACTCTGGGCTCTGTTCTTGTATATTGTAGTTGGAATGCCTTGTAGACCGATTCTATTTTTGTAGTTCAGATCCTTTCCTCTTTACAAGGGTTGTTAGTCATTTGCTTTTAATGCTTTCTTACAGAGTGAACTGATTTCTGTAACTTTAATGTATAAAACAAACTAGACATTCTTTCTATGCTGGAAATAGTCATGAATATAATATTTCACTAAATGTTGTACCTCTTATGTACATATCATCAATAAATGTTGATTCATAATTTTCATGGCTTACATCTGTGAGTTTTAATTTCAGCCTGGGCTCAATATGGGAAGGCTTTGTGTAGGAGTTTAAAAAAAGCAGTCTGATGTGAGAGGCTGCCTGTTCTGAAAACTGCGTGCAGGGTGGAAGATGGACCTGACTTTGCCAAAGAGTCAGAAATCTCACTCCTCACTTTATCCTCCAAATATTCCAGGATGCCGGCTGCAAATGAGCTCATTTCCCACAAAGGCCAGGATTCACTAACTCCAGTTCTTGGCAATGAAGCCTAGAGAAGTGAAAAGAGATGTTAGAAGAGTAGGAGGATACAGATCAATGGTTGCAGTTGCTTTAGAAACCTACTTCCCTCCCCTGGCTGCTAAAAAATAAATCTTTTATTCACAGCCTTTCTAAAAAAAAATAATAAACAAAGCCTGTAGCGGAACTTCTGGAGTTCTTTGTAAAGAAATCAACAGTATTTTACACATAAATTAAGAGATCTCATGGAGTGAACCATGGCCCAGGGGAGTGGCAGCTGCCAAGTATGGAGAGAAAGCTCCAACGTTTCTGCATGCTCGGAATAGCAGGCGCTACGGAAATAGCAGAGCTACCGGTGTGTGATAAAGGCACAACCGAAACCTCGGCTGTAAGGACTCACAGTGTGCACAGCCCTGGCCTTATTTCTTCTTAATCATCCACTTGAGAGATTTCCAAAGAAATCCAGGCATGGCAGGAAGTGGCTTTGGCAGTGCCTCAGCTGGCAGTCTGCCCTCTGAGTCAGTAACGAACTAAGTCCTGATGTGGTGCTAGGAGGATCTTTGGGCAAAAAGTAAATCTGAGGCCCCAGCTATCTGCTGCCGTTCTGATACCGGGGCAAAAATGTCCTGATCTGGTCTCATCAATGTGTCATTAATAAATGCATTCTGCTAATCGTGAAATTCTTGGCTGGAGTTTGTCCAGGATGCCCATCACTCACATACTTCGCATGCACTGTGTACGTTCAAATTCTTTCCATAAAAGGTGTCTGTTCTTCTGTTACACCGCATGATAAAAGTTTAATTTTAAAGACTTGACACTGACCTATGTTTGTTGCTTTTTTCAAAGCAATGTTTCTGCAAAATGACCTAAAATAACCAACCCATGCAGGAACCAGTACTGCAATTATATGAAGCTGACCCTTCTGAAAATAACACACCCCAAAGGCTGATTCTCTAAGCCCTTGCAAGGCCATTGTACCCCTTTTCTCCATGTCCGTAGCCTTAGAGAAAAGGATTATTTCAGGAGTGTGTTTGTGTCTGGAATGTGTCCCTCTCTACCGGAAAGAATCTGCTAGAAGAGGCTATAAAAGCCAGTGAGTCATGAATCATGGACCCATATTAAGAGATATTTCTGTATCTCCTCTCAGGCATGAAAGAAAGACTGAGATAATACTTCGGGGTTGTTAGATCTGAAATAATCTTCTCCTTTGTATTAGATAGTACATGTAAACAGGACAAGGTTATGAAAGAAACAGGTGGCCCCAATGTACGGTGCTTTAGGAGAAAAACAGCATTGAAAATTACACTCACTTGGGCAGGAAGGAGTTACTTGCAGCAAGCACTTGCACTGCAAGAATGTACTAATACCCTAGCAGGACTTGGTGCCATTTTGCTTCCAAAGCTGTGCAGAGCCCTGTGCAGGCATCCAAAGCTGAGGCAGCTTCCCAGGCTGCGCAGGTGTCTGCTGCTGTCCCACTTGTACAGCATACAGTGAAGGCAGGAAGGAAAACATTGCGTGCAAGATAAGGTCTTGTGGTCGTGGTGGTTCTGGCAGGCAGGTTCTGTGGCCATAAACAAGATGTGTCTGTGTAGACAGATAAATTACAAAACTGACTGCTTCCCACCAAAACTACAGGGACAAGGTCTGGAGGAGCAAGGCCTCACACTCTTGGTGGGGTTTCTGTCGTAGAGGGATGGGTATTTAGAAAAGCAACAGAGTCCGTTTTACACACTGTTGTGCTCTGCATCCTCACTCGTGACTGAACTAAAAGTGTTTGCTTTTCCTGTAGTCATTTGTAAGACTGATCTGTCTCCATTTGGCTGTTTTCTTACTGGGGTGCCTGAAGATGCTCCATGGATCACTCCCCTGTTATCCCTGGACACCACTTGAGACATGCTGCTGTGCAGATGTGCAAGCCAGAAAAGGCAGCTGACTCCCAGCACAGTGAAGGGACAAGAAGAGGGACCAAGCTAGGAAAGGCACTCAAAATTCATTCCACTGTTTCACCCAGGTTACTGGGTGTTACCTAAATTGACTGGATCATATCAGCTTTGTTTCTGAACCTGGCTTCTCCCATTTTTGACCGGCCTGTAAACAATAGGCAGGCTTTATACCTGTCCTCTTCGTCAGCAGGGAGGAAATCAACCTTCTTGAACAAAGGGTAAGCTTGTTAATTTTTAAGTCACTGGCTGAACAAACAAGCATCCCTACCTTGAGTTTATTTCAGACTTTCACTTGATTAATGAAAGAAAGATTAACTAGAAAATGAACCACAAAGAACTGCAGGGAATTACCCAAGAACTGAAAAGCTGGTGAATCTGAAGACCCTGCTGCAAAACAAAACATGCTGAATTGAGTGGATGATTGTGAAACAGTTTTACAGGAAGACAAACCCCATGTACTTCCACACTAGGATGCAGATAGACAGGTAATGCTTGAACAAAGCCAAAACACAGAATAATTTGTGGATCTGAAAAGTAAAAGGAGCCCAACATTTGCTCTGAGGTTTGTGTCACTGATGGCTGTAGTCCGCAGCATGTGCAGGAAGACTCTTCTCTCCCTTGGTGTGCTGTTGTCAGCTGAGATCACTGTGTCTTGTGGATGGGGCTCAGCTGTGATGGACTCACCTTAGATAAACTCTGCTGCAGAAAACTCTCTCCCTGAGCTAGCTCTGGTAAGGTGCTGCTAGCAGTCTGCAGCAGCAGCCCTGAACACGATGCTTGCTTTTAAAATAAATAGATTGATAGAAAGTGGTGAATATAAACTCAAGCTTTAACTCCCATTATGGGGCAGAACAGTTTATTACTGTTTGTTACAAGAAAAATGGAACCATGGAGTCTCAATTCATGCAAAGGAAAATGTGGTCACTGAAAGTGATGTAAGGGGCTTTTTCAGATTAACCCAGGGAAAAAAAGCCTTCTGTCATGCCAGAAGCTAGATTATGTACACCAAAGACTACAAGTAAATTTAGAATTAAAGCTAAAACTCAGCTGTACCAAAGCCATTTGGTACCAAATGGTACCAAACCATTTATACACTTCCACATGGGACTGGCAGTATGGGTGTTAAAACTGACTCCATCCTAACACAGCTGCCCAAGGCAAGGCTTTCAGATGCCAGGTACAAAACTTAGAGCCTCCAGAGAACTGGAAAATGCCTTATTGCATCCTCCTCTGCCCTGGGTTGCTCTGGGAGTTGCAAGGACTTTAGGAAAAACTCAGCAGACCTAAAAGTTTCTGGTTGTACAGAGCCTCCACTGCCCATATATGAGCCATAGGCTGATTTACCACTGCCAGCCTCTGTACCCCTAATCTCAGCTGTGCCTCAGCTTCAGCACTGCAGAAAGCTGCTGTTGACCTAAATTCTGGTTTAAGTGGGTGTTTGAGTGAGACTTTTCCTTAATTTTCTAAAAAATGCTGGAGGTTTTTCTGATAAATACACTTAAATTTATGACACCTTAGACTTGAACAATCCTATTTTGTTGTAAATTTGCACATACTTTTTTTTTTTCCAGTGGGAAATAAATTACTTGTAAGAATTTCATTTTAGTACAAAGGGAAAGCTATACTACGTATTAGACATGGAGAATCCCCCCCTCCCAAAAAAAAAAGTACTTTTGTACAGCTATCTGGAATATTTAAACTAGCTGACACTATGTCTGTTTCTGAGAAAAAAAGTAATCTTCTTTTTTGACAGTCTTTGTGGACTTGTTTTGATCCAAAACTTCACTATTTTAATTTTTTTTTTAAAGAAAAACTGAAGACATTCACATCAGTGTTCAATGCACAGCTTTTTGTGGCAGAGAATGTATAAAGATGGGTTTCATTCCCCAACTTGTTCATCCAAAACCCTTTTGCCTGTAGCGTAGAAAGTTTTAATAAAAAATCTGAGGCTCCTTGAAGGTGTCACTCAGACAAAGCCTTTCTATTGCTTGCTGGAACCATCCAGACAAAATTGAAAGAAGGCTGTGTTTAAAGCACATGTAAAGCTTTCGCTGCCTCTGCTTCACTTGCACTATAACATTAATCAACTGTCTTGAGGTCAGAAGAGCTGCTTTGATGGTGGATTCGCTTCTACACTTTTAACTTTCAAAAAACCCCTATGCAGCAGCTCATTTGACTGATGTGAAGATCTGTATCAGTGTTGCACTTTCAAAACAGGAAGATAAGCAAGAGGCGACGTTGTCCCATCCCATTGTAAGAGCAGTCGGTGTGGATTCATTTCGATAGATTTCTCGGATGAAAAATAATGCACAAAAGCAGCAAATATTACACCTGAGAACTGTTAATTGATAAACAGAGGATGTGGTTCTGACTGGAGTGGGATGGAAAAGAGAGCAGAGAGGGGAAAAGAGAGATGGAGAGAGTTACTGCTTTTATGTGCTAAGGCTCCTCCTACAGCCTGATTTCCCAGGCATTTTTCCTGGGCATCCTTAACACCTGCACGTGTTAGGGCTTTCAGCACACCTACAGCCTCTGTAGTAATTTTTCACCTCATGTATAACATAAGTTGAGGCACAAATAAAAATCAAATTGCTCCCTCTCAGAAAAGTTCTCAAAATCTTACCTTTACTAACCTTACTCCAAATGGGTGAGAAAGAGAAGACAGAAAGTGCAGTCTCTGTGCTGTACAAAAGACACTGTTACTCATCTTGGCTAAATTTGCCTCTCACTCCTCATTGCCACAGCAGCAGGGCATAGCAATAATGAGAAATAAGCTACCAGGGGAAAATTCAAAATCAGTTTGCAAATGAGGTGGTGGATGTAGAGGATGACTTGGAAGCGGGGGAGGTTCACAGGAAAAGGTTTTTTCCTTCTCAGAGTTGTGAAACATTCAAGTGCCAGAGTCCTGGGGGTGTTGAAGGTACTTTCCCATTAATAGTGCAGAAATTTCACTCTCCCTTTACATCCTTTCCCAGAAATTGTGTTCTCCCTCCATCCCTGATGCCCCAGAGCTCCACCTCCAAAACACCTCTGCACAATTCTTTCCACCCTTAAGGACCAGGAATTTTGTCACCCACTCCCACACAGCTGGAACCGCACCCCAAGGAGCAGCCCTTTTCCTGCCACCTTTTGTCCTCTTCCCCTCCACAGAGAAGAACTAGTCAGAACCTGTGGTTACCAAAAGGGCTGGTGTTTGACTAATCAGAGCTCTTGCAGAGACTCAGAGGAGTCAGACCCTTGGATTGTTTAATAAAGACTAAGAAATAATTATTGTCCAATGGCCTAATATAGCTTAAAATAAACCCATTAACTGCTGACTTACAAAATACCCTGGTGTCTGTGTATGCTGAGGCAGAACACACTTGTCAGAGGATTTATTTCCTTAATCTACAGAAAGAATAATTAGGACCAGCCTTAACCAGAATGGTATGTGCTAAAGAGACACTTGGTAATTGTCTCCTAAAAATATTCCAGGCAACATGCTTCAAACTAATTAGTACAGAGGCTGTTGTTGTTGACATGGGACACACAAAAACCATCCCTATCATGTGAAAAACTGCAGAAGTACAATTTTGGAACTGGTGTTGTGGAAAGGGTTTAACATCCGCAAAGGTAGACATGAGAGCTGCACATCCTTTCTCTGCTTTAATCAAACATTCCTTTTCAGATCTTCAAGAAAATACAGATGAAACAACCAGCCTGCATTGCTTCATGAAAATATTACATTCCCACAAAACATACAGTCTCTCTCTTAAATACTCTTGCTGCTTTAGACAGTATTTCCACTCGTCTGGATCACATTTATTTGAAACTTTTCAAGACAAAGGAGTAACACAAGCTGATCACAGGGTCTGACCTCCTTAGCATTTTTAGGAGAGATCCTCATTCTTCCTAGGCACCAAGGATAGACCAAGACACGGTTTGTCTGTCGGCACCCTGAAGGAAGGGCTGGATCTTGCTGGGTGCTGCGCTCTCCAAATGCTGGTGGTTCAGTGAACCAGGAATGGTCATCGAGATCTTACTGGGTTGATCTTCATTTGAACGAAGTTGTTGTAGCTGTTGTCTGCTTCTGGGGGAAAGCTGAGTTTGTCACTAACTCCCAGAGCATCTGTGGAGCCTATGGGAGGCCCGCAGAGCAGACAAGGTCACACAGCATTCACCTCAGCCTGCCTTGGCATTTGCAAGCAGAAAAAATGATCGCAGTACTCAACACGACAATCCTGCTGAATACTTCTCTTCCACCAATAGCTGGACTTACATTTTATCCTCAATGTGGAATCAGGTTTATTTTGGAAGCTTATTTTAAAGTCCTATTTTTTTTTAGCAATACTATTTCTAGTTACAATTTAGAGATGATATTTTCTTCGTTCTAATTAATCTGTTAAATAAATATGCAAATATATCAAGTGCTCTATATAAAAATACATACACACAACAAACAACCCCTCATAATAAAAGCAAGATTAATAAAAATATGTACTATATTACACATATGAAATGGCCATCTAGTTTTGAAACTATAATGAAACAATTACACATAAGTCACAGGACATAATCTAAAAAGAATCAGCATATATAAAATAATGGCATTGCCTCTTGAGCATATTCCATTTAAAAATATATAAAGAACCCAACCAGTATTGTCTGTGCTTTTATAGATACTGAATATAAGATAAATTAGGAAGAAGTTTGTGGATTTCTTCATTCAACATCTGAATAGGGAGATAAATAACATGCCACGGATTTTTTGGTTTTTTAAAAGAGAAATTTAGCCTCCAAGACAATGAAATATGTCCTTTTCACTGAGACCTATATTCAGTTAGGATTTAAAGACAGGAGTAGTTCTTACTCTGGATCTCCATACTTAGTGGAATGAGTACCTAACACCAGTTTAAACACAGCCTTCAACAGATCATTTTGATTTCTAATGACAAATAGAAAAGCTTGCTTAAAAACATTAAACAAAAATCAATGCACTGTTCACAGATGAAATATCTGACCTACATAAAGTCAGAAAACATCCCATATGTATTTTAAAACATCACCTTGTCTCGGGTCTTTTTGCCCAGGTGTAAATTGCCCTGAGGAGGTCTGCCAGCAGATACCAGGGCACTTGAGCATTCCCATGAAGCACGTGGGAAACTGCTGCAGGGCTGTGACTCAGAAACATAATCAACAGTCTTGTGCTTTATGTTCTAGTAAAGATCAGTGCTAGCTAAAGTCAGTATTTAGCCAGCTGAATATTCATCCTCCAAACTGCTTCAGGTGGAGAACATAAAATAACATATTTTAGCAGAACAGCAGCTATGGCCAGTGAACAGAACCCTTGAATAGCCCTGCTACAGACCATCCACATCCCACAGCTGACACAGACCAATGTTTTTACTCGCATTTCCTGGGGGCAGTCCAATTAGAAGTTATCATTCTCCCTCCATTCCAATAAGCTTTCTTAAAAACGGCACAGACCACTGGTGGTAAATAATTCTTTTCCTGACAATTCAGATCAGTATAATGCACAGCATCATAGCTTAATACAAATACTTTACACAACAGACACGAAAGGACATAACAAAAGCATGTAACAATGCAGCTCAGCTACTCTACTATATTACATGGCTGGGAGAGTTTCCTTTCGTTTGCTTTGATCTTTTCTGTAGAATTTGAACCTCTGGTACCAATAAGCAAGCAATGTTTCTTTTGGTGTTTTTAAAAGCAGATGGAAAAAATGTAGATGAACTAGAATTCTGAGGAAATGAGCGAGATCACAGAAAAGCAACTTTTAAAATATCAGCAATCTGGTATAATATCATAGTTATAAGGGAAAAAAATTTGATAGGCTCAGCATCTCCTAAGTAAAATGGAGCAGAATATAGAGACCTATTCTTCAGGAACAAAATACTGTCAGCTTCCCTAGTGATATCATTTGCTTGATTTGTGCATGTGTGATAGAGCTGGGGTCATTTTGTTTTATTTGTTATCTTAACTGACAGACTCATTAAAAACATGCACAAACTTTGAGCAATGAATGAGGGGGGGAGAAGAGCAATGAACATCTCAAAAACTCAAGGATAATTGTACAGGTTGCTAGGATAATAAAGTATAGAAGTTTATTATGTATCAGCTCATGTTTTCATGCCTTTATTACCCCTCCCGAGAAGACTTGCTGTATGCCCATAGATATTTAAAAATAGAGATAAATAAATTTTGTCCTTCTGGGTTTCCCTCGTTGCAGACCAAGCCATACATAATTATAAAATGTCACTTTTTGTTTATACTGGCAGATTCTGAACGTACCCACTGCTCTTCTTGGCTGGAAGGCATTTCTGAAGGATTCTGATGCCGCAGACATTGTAGAAGATGCCCTTTGGGTTTAAACTTGATTTATTTACTCTTGACATTTTTCCTCACTTACTTCTGTACCATGGCATGTTTAATACCTCAAATATCTGTTAAGATGGAGTGACTGGATAATTCTTTAGCCCCACACAGCGAAGACCTTCCATCTGGGGAATAATGATGTAAACTTGTATGCCTCCTAACATCCAGGACACAGTAGAGTCCTCTGTGTAGGGACTGGGAACTTAAAGCATTATGCAGCTCTTGGGGGTGTATTTCAGAAAGCACATGTCATTTTTTTTGCAAAGTGATTGAAAAGAAATAGAACTTATGTTTATGTTCAAAAGACATCAGTAGCACAGTGCATCTGTGAATTCCTCTTCAAGTTCCACGTGATTTTGGTTTCCCCAGCCCTGATCTGTGTGGCAGCACGGTACCCTTACACTCCAGTCTTCATGTCAAACTCGTGATGGTTTTGTGTTTCATTAACAGTCAGGAATTCGTCACATGCTTGTGTTCGGTCATTTGACTGTTCTTTATGAACCAAGTGCACCATTTCTTGTGATTTGCTGACATCTCCATTCAATTCACTTGTCTTCCTGTCTTCCACTGCCCCTTTGCCATTGTTAATCACTAGCTTTTTCTTCTGCCCACATCTAAAAAGAAATAAAAATAAAATAGTATAAATGGAGACTAACAAAAATAATTTTAAAACTGAAGGTTAGTATTTAATTAAACTTGTGTCTGCCAGAGCAGACTTACACCATACAAATTGTAAATTGTAAAGCTCTCCATATTGCGTATTTTCTTTTTGAAAGCATCCACAATTAAATGCATAAAATTTGTCAGGAGCTCACTTATCCAATTTGTTTCTACTGTTACTACATATAGCAATAACATTCCTTACTGAATGCTAGAAGTTTTTTTCTGTCATTTGAATATACCCACATTTATGAACTTTGTAAACATCCCCATATGAGGACACCTTCTAAATCCAGGCTTGGGACCACAGCTTCCAAAATGCACAAATTCTGGATCAAGCTCTCACCTCGTTAAACCAGGCAACTGTTTTTTCCTTTGTGTTAGCATGTCAAGCCTAGAAGCCAACCAGCAGTAAGGAAATATGGAGAACTACTCTTGCTGCTGTCTGCAGCACAGCTCCTTGGGATGTTCAGGCAGGAAAAGGGACTGTGCTCTTAAAGTTACACTTGCTGCAGGACTGCCCAATAAACTTTATATGTAGCTCTGAATTAAAACACGCATACACATACACTCTTTTAAAAAGAGTCACCAGCCCAAAGCTGATGCACACTGGTTGTCATGGGCTGGGTATCCTTCAGTGCAGTAAAAAAGTACTACTTTCACAGCTGTCAGATTTGCTCTTAAGATGGCTCCCTGGCTACACAGTGCTGGACATCCTACTTGTCCTCAAACAGCCTTGTGTAACCTGAATATGCAGAGCCCAGCATGCCTAAGAGGGACAACATGTCTGTGAAGTTGGACTTTTAAGGGCTTTCTTCTTAAATGAAGCATATTTTGCCTGTATGACTAATTTGGCCATTCAATTATACTATTATGCTTCTGAAATACTATTTTTTCATGCCTACTGACTCATAGGTGAGGGTTATTTTATCTGAAGTGGCTCAGTTCACTGTGCTAATGTTACATACACCCTTGGGAATGATTTCCTGCTCTGCAGCCATAAAATGCCTAAAGATGCCAGCAAGGAGCTGTGGAGCTCCACAGCCTCTTAAAAGAGCAGCTCAGAGTGCTCTGCAACCAAGAGACTAGGAAAAAATGTGCTCACTGGTTCCTGAACCAAAATCTCCACATATTATATGGCCATTCTGATAAGAAAGAGTTAAAATTCAAGTAGCGAATAGTTACTCTGTTAAAAAGCTCAATTTTAACATTCAAGTAGAAAAAAGTTGTTGAAGACAATTGGGAAAACAGCCCCCAGAGAACAGAAAGAGGTAAGAACATTATAGCCTAAACCCTAGGCTAGGGTTTTTTCAAATTTCCTGGCTAACTTTGCACAGATCACTGCATTACTTTTCACTCCTCAGCTTCTTCATCTGTAAAATGGAGTACATAAAGCAACTGAGAGCAGTGTTAGCATACATGCTTGTGACTGCCAGCTGTGACAGTGCCTCCTGTTTGGAAGGAACAGGTTAACAGATTATCACAGAATCACTGGGATTGTCTAACACAGCCCTTCACACTGTAGCCAGACAACGCTGTTGACGGTGGAGGATTATTCCTGGCTCATCCAGGGGTTGTTACTGTCTACATTCATCTCACAACTTTCACTCTGTGAACAGGATTTTCCCATTAATGACTAATAGACAGAGAATAATTGATTTTCTGTGGTCTAGATACAGTTAGTTTCCATTTACAAGACCAAATGGTTTACATAGCTGCTGACTCCAGGTGAGTGGTTCCAGGTGGGTGTGAAGGCTGATGGACTTGTACAGGACTTGGTGACCTGGGTCCCCACACCCCAAGCCACTCCAAGCTTCGCAGAGGATGCTCTTCCCTGTGTTCTGCTACTCTGCTCTTTGACAAGGCTGTGGAGCCTCTCAAGGAAGAAAACAGCAAGGCAGTGTGCTTTGGAAATATAAAGGCGTGGCCTTACCTTCTGCGAGCGTTCACAGCAATGCACACTGCAAGGATCAGCGCAAGCACCACGAGAGCTACAACTATGATCAGCCAGTCTGTAGGGAGAGATGAGGGAGGGGAAGAGAGCGTGTGAATGTATCTCATGTGGTTTTGCCACTTCACAGAACTGCAAGAACACAATCTCTTCTACTTTCTTTCAGCTGTCACACTCTTTTCCTATCTTCCATGAATGTTTGTTTGGTTTACAAAGTCTTTCTGTGCAAATCAAACACATTTTCATCATTCAGCTACACACAGGCCAGCTCAGATTAAATACCCCATCACTGATGTCACCTGTAAGCACTGCACTTCGGAGGGCATAGGTGGAGAGGAGCTGTATCACTGATTTACTCCAACAGCAAAAGAAAAGGCTTAGCACGACACACCTACAATCCCCGGCATAGAAGCAGGATGACTTTTAGCACATTTTTAGTAAAGCAGGTTTCACAACCTTCTCAGTAGCCTACTCTCCACTACCATTATAGCTCTACTACCATTAGAGCTGGGGGTCCTCTCTCACGAGCTATGTCCTGTGTCTTGTTTGTTTGAAACAACTCTTCCTTGTTTAACAAGACTCGTGCCTTTCATTTGAAACAAATTACTTCTTCTGATTAGTTAATTATTAGTACTCCATGGTGAAAAACTGATAGGCAATCTTTTCATAGCATGCTCTTCTTACATCTCCCTTCAGTTTTCCTTGAAAAGTATGAGTTCTTCGAAAGGTGCTTCAAAGGTCACCTTTCCAAAATTTTCTGTGTGCTCTTCTCCATTTTTTTCCCATGTGACTAATGCAATGCCTTGAACTGAACACAGAGCTCCAGCTCTGGACTTGCCAGGCCTAAGTAGAATGGGGTAATTACTTTCTCTGTTTTAAAAATGACTTTACCACTAATAAGTCCCAGAATATATCTGCATTCTTTTGCAGCTGTATCATGGTGTTGGCTTCTTTTTATTCTGTTTTAATCTGCAAGCTCTATTCTGGAGAGCTTGTCTCAGCTATTATTTTCACTGAACATTCTCATGGATATGATACTCTGCATATAACTTCACTGAGTTTTGCCTGATTTCATTTCAATTTATAAAAGTTAATTGAATCTTAATCCCATTCTCCAAATGCATGGTTTCTCTCAATATTGCCAAAAAATTCTATGAGTTACAATATGCTCCATTTTTCAGACTACTAGTGAAATGCTGAATATTATCTGATTCAGAACAAAGCCTGAACTACTGTATTTGACCTTCGTTTTCGTCTCTTACTTCAGTTCATATGAATACAGTTCTGTACTTAGATTTTTAAAACATTTGGCTTCAAAAACCTACCTGGTACACGGGCCGACCTTGGCTGTGGAGCTATTTTTGTTGTGGCGGTCTCTTCAGGGGAAGTAGTGGATTCATAATGTCCCTTGTGTGGTCCTTGGCTACCATACACACTAGAGGTAGAGCCTAAAGAACAAAAAACCCCATCCATTAGGCCAAATATGCCTGATGAATATTTAACAGCAAGGTACAAAGACTGTGACTTTCATCATTTAAAAATCGTACTCCAGAAAGTTCATGCTGAAGCAATTAATGAGTGTTTATACTGAAAACTATACATAGACTAAAAGCATCATATTCATCTGAACTATGGCTAGCTTTAGTATTTTGAGAAGCAAAACTCATGGCTTTCCCCTCTTGTCTCCCTCGTATGTTTCAATTCTATTTTAACACAGGATAAAACTGAACACCTAAAACTCTAATGCTGTGATAAAATAGAACAACAGTTCTCTGAATGGTTGTGACTTTGACAGCCTATAGAGTGGGACTCTAAAAACTCAAAATATTTTTTTCCTAACAGATAAAAGTGTTCTCTGCAAACTTAGAGGTGGATCTTCTCGTCCTTTTTAATAAGTTGTGTAATTTGGTTCTAAGGTGGCATTAGGCCTTAATTCAGTCTCTTCTATTTTCTCTGCTGGCCATACTGCTTAAACTTTGATGCAATTACATTCCTGGCCCACACTATTACCATAAGGGTATCTCAAGTCTAAAATTATCAGCAGACTATAGATACAGTAATTTCATTTGGGACTACTGCTTCATTATCACTCCAAAAAATATATTACAGATCTCCACCTCTCTGAGTTCTTCCAGACTGTAAGAAATTAAACACTAACTCTAATCAGCTGTAAAGTTCTTTTTCTTTAACACACATTACAACTCATTTCTGTCCAGCATTTCTGATCTCATTTCCTAGTAACAGCTGGCAGATACAAAACTGAGAAGCATGTTTTATCCCCTTTGTGAAGCATAGCCAGCAAGCAGCTCATGAATTTTCCAGATGTTTTTATTATTTTTATTAACAAGAAACTGACTGGCGTGTTGTTTGGTGCTATCTCACAACAAAGGACAGAGCACAAATTCAGCAATGAAGAGTCCAGATCTAGAGCCAAAGAAAGCTGACCAAGAGGGGCCTACTAACTTGTACACACTACATCTCAGCAGATTATTTTTTTTTAAAGTGCTTTGTATCATCTTCGAAAAATGCCAGAGCTTTTCCTCCACAAAACCCCTTAGAAAGGCATTCAGACATTTATTAAAATTTGTGTGCTTGGAAACTTGCTACATTTGCTGTTCCCCTGAGCACTGAGAAGAAGAAGCAGGGTTCAGCCACGTTCCCCGCTGTTCTGGCTCTGGGGAGGTGCTTGCAAGTGGCAGGGAGGGATCCTCAAAAGCTCTCTACATTTCATTTTGGTAACATACTAGATTTTTTTCTATTTACAGACAGTTATTTTTGGTGTTCCTTCAGTGGACTGACTTGTTATTCTATGGAGACTTGGACACTTAGTGTGATGTCTGAGCACAGCTTAAACATTGCTGTAGACAAAAAGCAAGTGAAACAAAATGGTACAGTACATCAAGACATTCATTTGATCAGAGAAGGCCTTTAACAATACATTAATGAATTTTTTCCATTCCATTTCACATATATGGGGCAACATTACAAATGAATGAACCCTTCAATAAATAAACTTTTTGATGACAATGGCAGTGTCTTAGTAATTCCCGTATACTGTGTTCTTAAAAAGCACCAGAGAAGGTAAACGAAAAAAGGAAGAGTTTTGAGAAAATGGCCTTCTGAGCCTTTTGCCAGGGCACTGACAATGCAAAGATTCAATGCAGATATTCACACTGAAAAAGACCGAAACCAGTTCTTACAGGTTTTATGTGCTCAAAACAGAAAGGTAGCAAACATATTTTCATAGTGTGTAATGTCTGCACATAAAATTAAGAAGGCAGCTTAGATTAATTAAGTGAATAGGGCCTGTGAAATGCAAGAAATGAGTTTCAATAGGGAGACATTATTAAAAACAGATTCAGCTTTCCAATAAAATTCTGTCAAATAGATACTTTGCATTTATAGTGCTACGCCTATGCCAAAATACTATAACCAGGCAATTTTGTTAGAGTTGAATTTACTGGTTTATACAAAATTCTTGAAAAAACAATTAGCCCAAGTTCTACCTCACAATACATTAATTAGTGAATTATTAAGGGAATTTGCTTTCAAGTGTTTTCTGCATAAGGCTGTAAAAATATAGGTACATAATCTTGTTTATGTGCAAAGAATGTCCACAGAGCGTTGGCCAAATTCTACTATGGAGTGGTTCCACTAACTTCCAAGAAAGTGCATGAAAACAGTGTTTGGATTAGCTGAATTTGGAAAAAACCCCTTACTGTCAGGATGGTTATTTGTATGGAAACTACATTTGGGAATAAGGAAAAGTCCCTTCATTTCCCGTATTATTGGCATGTGACCACACAAAAAGAAAAAATACCAAAGGCTACATGTAGGATAATAAGCAAACACTGTTAACTGCACTAACTTCATCAGAAGAATAACCCTTTGAAAAACAAAGCTGTTCACAAATGAGATGTCAGTTACAGCCCTGTAACAGCTACAATTAATCACTGGCAAGACACCACCAGCAGATATACCTGGGAAAAAAATGGTGTCGCAGAGAATAACCTTTCTTTGGTATGTATTCAGCTGAAGTAGAGGGGTTACAGATGGGGGAAAAGTGACAGATAGTTAAGGGTTACATAGCTGCCATTTGTGCCCAGCAAAAAAAGAAAGACAAAATGCTATCACGAATGCATGGGCATGAGCAGGAAGTTTACACTTCTTCACCTCAATAGTTGTGTTACCATGTGCTGATAACAGAATATAAGAAAAACTCATTTGCAAAACACTCTTTTTGGCCTTTTAGCTAATGCTTTTACCAGAAAGAGATAACCCTTCATGACATCTTACCAGCAGGTTAAAACCAATAACAAAACCCAAAAAGGAAATCATAATATGACAATCATTTACAATTATGCTTAGTACACATTTTGGACAATAGCCATTGTCCACAATAACAACTTATTAAATTATAACCAATGAAAATGGTTATAATTCATTGTTCTTACTGGTAGTAAGAGGAGTCTGCAAGGGAATAAAACGGTCTTCAATGTCTGAAAAAACTCCAGGCATCCCATGGACGTGGGAACCATCTGTGGTGTTTGCTTGTTCACCTTCCCTTCCAGGCGCAGTGCCAGGTGCCAGTGGCTCCTTGGTTGCTTTCTCTTGGTCAACATCATCCAGGGACTCTACGACTGTCATGATGGTGGCATGATCAGGGAGCACTCACAAAACCACCACCCACATCATTTCCTGGGCCACAGCAAGCCAGAAAGCACCTCCACCTTCCTCATGCAAAGCACAGAAGGAGGAGAGAAGACATGGAGGCCTCTCCTTCCTCCACACTGTCACTAGCTTCTGAGAGACCCTTCAGCTCCACATCTATGCTCAGTATGTTGGAGCAAGATGTTGGCACAAGATGTTGGCAACATACACAGATCCCAGTGACAGATGGAAAGGAGAGACCTTTAAAAGAAGAGACTGTAGCAGCAATGACCTGACCCTGTAACTCAGGAGTGAGCAGCTTCACCTGTGTCAGTCTTGCCAGGCAATACACAGGGAAGGAGAAGTAAGAAACTGATGGCAGAATTTAAGGGATGTAATTCTTCTAGGAATGCCCTGCCCTCACCGCTGGGACACCACTCCCCAGCGATGGTGCTGCTGCTGAGTCACAGGAACAAGTCATCTGATGAACTACTAGAGTACCTCCACCACACCAGTCATGGTGCCAAAGCATATCCTGCCTGATCCCACTGATGCACAAGAAAGGAAGATGAGGCTGGGGATTCAGAATCACCAAAGTGCACGTCTCGCAGAACATTTAGGAGATCACCCAAAAACATGCTTCAGCAAAGGACAGAAACCACCAAGTGTACCAGCAAGGAGTCCCTTATGCCTTGTCCACAGATCCTATGACAGATTTTCCTCTGCAAGTCCACGCTAAGAATAAAGATCCCCAGGATGAGAAAGACAGTGAAAGAAGTAATTTTCAGAAGAAATAATGTCTCATTTCACACCAGACATGAGAAATGAGTATGATCCGTTATTCTTACTGGTACCCATCAGAGGAGAGTCATTACCAGTTTTGGTCATACTGGCTGTGGTCCTGTGGAGGACTTCATCTCTGGGCGTATCCGTGGGATTCATGATGCCTTCAGTGCCCTGTTCTGGCTCATCATCCGAGGGCAGAGGTGTTTGAGTTGGCTCTTTGTGGTGGGCACCATCAGGAGAGGAAGCAGCTGTTACCACCAGGAGAGGTACCCATGCTTCCTGAGTTATATCTTCTGGTGCCAGAACATCAGTGGAGGCTGTGACTGTTGTGATGATGGCTAAGTTAACTTCAAAAATATTTTAAAAATGCACCTTACATATTACTCCCTCTTTATTTTAGTAATCTCTACCTTTTTATTTATTAGCCTATGTAGAGTATGCAGTGAGAAGGAAAAAAAACAAAACAAAGCCACAAGAAAAGAATATCTTCCATATATGACACACTTTTGGGGTTGTCTGTTCCTTCACTAATACTCACAATGCAGCCGAAAATATTAGTTTTGAAAATACCTAGTAAACACTGTTTAGAAGGGAGAAAACAGAAATATTATTTTCAGAATGAGTATAAGAATTTCTGCTGTTAATCAGGAATTAGATTAGAATGACTTAATTTAAAACATTTGAACAAATTGCCAAATCATGCTTGGGTTTTCATATTTGCAACTGCTCTGTCAAACCTCATAAAGTTTGAAAACAGTGAACTGGGAAACTTTACAGAATCTCATTCATATTTAGAAAACATGAGTAGATGATAGAGAACACAACTATATTTTAATCAACAAACTGTATTTATAATCTACACAATCTGTAGTTTTCATAGGTCTCTGGTGAATCCTAAATGTTGAGGATTAAATAATCCAGGTGAAAATGGATTTTGAAGAAGAAAAGCAAAAGGATAACTGTTAATTTTTCCTTAGAATTTCTTCTTTAGAAAATGCAGGAAGAAAAAATGCAAGAATTTCCAAACAACTACAGTGTCATAAAAATACATCTTATTGTACTAAATAAAAAAGCAGTATTTTGAATGAGGATAATTTTAAATGGATAACACGCAGAGTTTAGGAATTTAAGTTAGAACCTTGCAGAACTACATGAAAAAACTCCAGTAAATTATTTCAAATTTTACAGTCTTAAGAGAATATGTTTAAATATTAAGACCAGGAACGACCAGACATGAAAAACATTTACACTACCAGCCACCTCCAAAAAGCAACTGCTTTCTCAGTTAAAAATAAACCTGAGAAAAGTCAGGGGACATAAGAAACAGGGCACACAGGTAAAAACATATCCTTAAACAGACAGGAATTCTTGTTGGGATAGTCACGTGCAACAAAATCATAAAAACCTTTGCACTGCAATTTCACAAGAATGCACACTTTGAAGACGAGAAAGACAGTGAAAGAAGTCAGTTTCAGAAGAAATAATGTCTCATTTCACACCAGACATGAGAAATGAGTACAATCCATTACTTTTACTGGTACCCATCGGAGGAGAGTCATTACCAGTTTCAGCCATACTGGCTGTGGTCCTGTGGAGAACTTCATCCCAGGGGGCATCTGTGGGATTCACGATGCCTTCAGTGCTCTTTTCTGAGTCATTATCCGAAGGCAGAAGTGGTTGAGTTGGCTCTTTGTGGTAGGCACCATCAGGAGAGGCAACAGCTGTTATGATGGTTTAATAACAGATGATTTAAACACAGATTATTTAACAGCTGCAAATTCCATGTGTGTGCTGCTGTGGCCTTCCCATCACCATCCCGTCTATGACTCCTGTTCCCATTAAAGCACTGTTACCCTTCTCTCTGTGCAAAAAGGGCAGAGAAGTGAGACCTTGTGTCCCGTACATCATCACTGCTCCCTCACAGTTTTGGTAAGACATATTCATTTGCTAGTCTCGTTTGCTTTTTTACTTAATTGAAAAGAGTTCTGAGGGCAGCAGACACAGGGAAAGACACAGAGGCAGCAGTCAGAAGGATTCCCTGACCTGCATCCCAGGCTAACTATAGAGTCTCAGCTTCCTGGACACTGCCACTTGCTGTTACAGTGTGTTTTACATTACAGGTATCAGGTATTACAGGGAGTAAAGAATGCATGAAGGCCTCTGCTTCTTCCTCCACACAGTCACTGGCTTCTGAGAGACCCTTCAGTTCCACATCTGTGCTCAGCGTGTTGGAGCAAGATGTTGGCAACATACAAAGATCCCAGTGACAGATGGAGAGGGGAGACCTACAGAAGAAGGGATCATACCATGTTTTTAGAACATTATTTTGATATTATGAATACTGTGTTAGATGAGACTGCATTGTGATGCTGTGTCATGCCAGTTATATAGATTATTGTCTCTCATCATTCTATGAATGAACCAGAGGGATAAATATTTCGATAAAGTCTATGAGAAGAACACTCTTTCGCCAGGTGAGTATTCACAAATTAAATGGATTAACTTCTTGATGTACAAATATACATAAGTATAAATTCAACTTTATGATAAAGACTGTCTGGCAGCAGCAAATAATAAAACTTATGTGATGAGCTGGATGCAATTTCACAGCCATGCTTCACTAAGGAATGGAAAGCCCTAGAAGTGGTGTTGGCAAGTAAAGAACAAATGTTCTATACGGAGATAAAGTGGAAATCTTCTGTCTCACCACCATCCAGACAGAGCACAGAGAAAATTAATCACACTACAGTTTATGTCATTATTTTAAGAGATCAGTAATTACTCCTCTCTACAAGTTCATGCAGTATCTTTCCAGGAGAGGCCATCTGAAAGACAGAAGTGATGCAACACACATAGCAGACGTTATTACTAGTACCTGTAGTGGAAGACTCTCTTCCATGATTGCTCTCTCTGGAAGGAATAACTCTATCCGTTACAGCAGGCTGTGTGGTATAATCCTCTCCCTTGTCCCCGCCTGGATACACCAATGGGTCTTGCGCTGAGTCGTTCTGTTTGGCCCCGTGGTTGGGAACCATAGCTGTTATGATGATGGTGAAGCAATTATGAACTCAGTATATATAAGATCCATTTCTCATATTATTCTCCTCTTCGGTTCTTGTCTCTATGACAGGCCTCGCTCACAATGTCTACTACATTTAATGGCAAAGAGAAGTAAAGTAGATTTGCTTCTCATCCTGGTTTATATTTAGAAAAGCTACCTACTGTCATCAGTAGGACCAACTCCTTCCTAAAACTGAGCTTATGCTTTTCAGAATCAAGGTGTCTTACTGTTTTTCAAAAGTATTCCTCTGAATCTTGCTGTTGACTTCATATTGTTGAATATCAAATCAATATTCACTGATGCAGGATTACAAACCTCAAACGCATAAACAACTGCAAGGATATGACCCACCAGAAATATTTAAATCACAGAATTTGAGTGTGTTGACTATATCCAATTTTTTCCCCTCAAAATTTCACTGTTTCATTAGTTGCAGCATCTCCAGGAAAATAGACAAGGAAGTATGACAAAGGGGAATGCTAGGTCATGCTATAGATTTGTGAATGGTGCACACAATAAATAAGACAGCATTCAACTGGAGAATATTTGATATTGCAGTTATTTAGAAAAACACTATCCATTATCAACGAACCTGTAGTTTTTATTAGACAGTCATAGCAAAAGAGTACCCAAATCTTGTAAGAAGCATAACCCTTTTTAACCTCTTCAACCCAATAAGGGGAAAAAGAAAAAGGGCAAGAAGCTTGCCACAACTGAGTGTGAGTTACAATTTTAATTGCCATTAGGCCAGTATGTATTGCTACAGTAGTATAGTATAACAGATTATCAGAGACCTGTACTTGATAATCCACAAGAGCAGATGATGACTGTGGTGTATTCACTGCTGGCAGTGCTTAATATAGCACATCTGTCATTTACTCATAAGTTTGGTACGCTCACAGGATCAGAAATTAAAATATGTCAATTTTCAGTTACCAGATTTATAGTATCATTTGATCTTTTATGTTTCAATTGATTCAACCAATGAGAGAGAGAAGCCTCTCTCTTATTCGACATTATGCTTTGTTTTCTTCCCTTCATCACTAGTACCATCTTGCCATAGTTCAAAAGTAGGATGAGTAGACATTTTAGATGATTTTTTTTAGATATAACTGCCATTAACAAAAACTGGAAAAAAAATAAAAATCCCAGGTTAAATAACAGCTTGCAACAGAGAAGTGAACACAGTTCCCAAAGGAATGAAAAATGCAGCACATATTATTATTTTTCCACTTAGACCTTCTCTGTTTCCTACAGACAAAACCCTGGTAGATATCTTGTTGAAAGCTTGTGACTGCATGACACACAACACAAAATGCAGCAGACAGTTACAGAATTAACCTACTAAAAGTCTCGGCATGCAAAACAAATAGAAGAGAAACATCCAGGAGCAAGTCTGAAGAATAGACTAACAAAAAAAAAAAATTAATATCAAAATTGCTCAGGTTTATCCACAGAACCCGTGTTATGGCCTCAGAATGCAAAAATGTTATTTAAAAATCCTAAAACTAAATCTTTAGAAAACCCTGAAAATTTACTAAAACGTGACCTGTAATATTACCTGCAGAAGTTTCCTTTCCAAAATAATTTTCACCTGCAGTAGTAAATTCATGCTGTTCAATACTGCCAGTGATATTTGCAGGATCTTGCTCTTGACTGATCCCTCCAGAATGAACGCTGTGAAATAGCGGATGTTGGGTTGCTCCTTGACGTTTTTCATTTTCACTTGTAACTAGTGCTGATAAGATGACGATTGAATCAATAATGACCAAAATACCCAACATCAGTCACATTATCCTTATCATCATGGTCTACATAACAAGGGTGTTTGGCTTCTATGTTTTGACTTTTTCTTGTTGTTGCATTTGATGTGAAATGAAAGATGAAAGAAAAGTCCTTTGGAAACCTTATCACACAAAAGCATCACCAGGAGCAGCAAAAGACTGAAGTGCACTAGAAAGGATCCCAATGACCAGTGGAAGATAAAAGACATCCAAGAAGCAGAAGAGCTCATAGAAACAACAGCTTGCATCTCTATTTCATATTTATTAATCCTAACTTCACTGTTGAGTTTGTGAATTCTGAATTTTTAAAGTGAAAAAGCTGATGAACTTTTCTCATTTGAATTAGTATCTCAATAGCACAATTACAAAGCTGGCTCTAAGGAAATTGTCATTTTTTATGAGATTGGATGAATGAAATAAGTAGGTTCATGTAAGTAGATAAGCATACTTATTTTGAACTCAATAATCATTAAAGCTCTTACCAATAAAATTAATTCATTGCTCACTCTAATCTGCTGTTGTTTGTACAGCAGAAGATGCAGTCAGAAATCAGCTGAAGTACCACCACCATAAGTGATGTTCAAATGAAGGTTTGGAAAAGATACATCAATAACCCTAAGATGAGCATTAGAACTCAGCTGGAAATACATCTGCCTTAAGTATCAAACAATTCAATGAGTGATATATTAAAAGTAAAGCTAAGGTCCTTAATCAGAGCATGCAAAGAATGAGCTGGACCTGCTATATATGTCGTAAGTCACCCGACAGAGAAACTTGCTATTTCCCAAGAAGAGAAAAACTGGAGGAATATTTATCTTCACATTCAGGCAAGGAAATATTTGTAAAGAGAGCACTCACACAAATGTAATTCATTATTTTTAAATTAAACCTAATACATATATATTATCTTACAAAAGAAGAGTTAATATTTATCAATGTACGAATACAACTGATCTAACAATACTTCACCACCAAAAGAAAGTTATTACAAAAACCACTTCAGTATGATTACAGAACCTGTTCTAATGCCAATTATATAAACTTCTGCTGTTCAAAGCAATCTCAGAATCAGAAGGACACAGCAAAAATAGCTTGAGAATGCACTCTGTAAGCCTTTGCCTACAGAGGATTTTAGAATTGAACGTTTTGGTATCTCAGTTGGCTACTGGCACTAAAACCAGTAGCAAAATGTTCTGGAGATAGTATATTATCCTTTCAGGACAGTCCGTGTATTTGAAACATTAGCTCCCTTTTTTGTCTTTTGTCTTCAGATTTTGCAATAGAAATTTTGAAGTGGAGAAAGGGATTTTTTTTTCTCACCAAGGTGGGTCACCAAAAGTTCAAGTCTGCTCAGTTTTATTGCACACTACTGGCAGTGCAAACTTAAAAATACCAGAGATGTGAGGAAAAGCGGCGAGAAATTAACTTAGGATGGATAAGATAGACTTGGAGTGACAGTTGAATGTTACGGATGCCACCTTTGAGGGCTCTAGTACAAATAATGTAAAGGTATTACACTGAACTGAGGCTAACGGTATGGGAATTACAACCAGCTGCACCACGAGTGTCATACTTCACCGAATTATACCAGAAATCTGAGTATTATCGGAAATGCTTGATTGCTTTACCCCTGCTAGCAGAGCTAGGATACTGCTCCTCTTCGTCTGCAAAGGTGGGGTTCCAACGATCTTGTGTGGTGATTTCCAGAAGTGTTTCGTGTTGAGAGTCCACAGCTGTTGGGACAATGGAGGATTCAATGCTGACTATGCTCTAAATCTTCTGTCCGTGTGTGCCATAAAGGTGATGGAAAATGGAAGTTCTTGCATAGCCTAGCTATAGTCTCTCTACTCTTCTTATCAAATCCCTTCACATCAAACCAGTTGTTCTTTTCTTTGCATTGGACAGATGCAAATTTTCCCAAGAAAAATGGGTAAAAGAAGCATCAGAAGAATAATGTATAGTAGAAGTAATGCAAAACCATTACAGCAGTTGCAGACATTTAAACTCACATTTTAAGATTAATGCTGAGCCTAAGGAATATGTCAGATGTCTCGATACATGTTAAATGTGTTTGCTAAGTACTTGAGAAGTACCCAAGAAGTACCATGTTAGAATATCCACAACTGAGCAAAAAAGCGATGGTCAGCAAAAAAATGAGAGCACTTTGACAACCATCAAGTAGCCAGTATTAGTCAAGAAAGTTATAACACGATTAAAAAGATAAAACAAAACTTCCACAAGAGTCTATGACCAGAGACTGAATACACTTTCACCCATGGAACATGCAGACACCACTAGGCCATCAAAGGTATGGAATGCAGTACACCAGTGGGACAAGTTACCAATGCAGAGTCTTAAAGATAAATAAACACCAGAACTATCCAATGCATAGGAAGAAAAATAAAAAGTCCCAAACCAAGATGAATTGCTGATTTTGCATTTTCTACTAAAAATGGAAAACACTGCTGAGAAAATGTAAATAGTGCACTGTCCTCAGAAAAATAAAATGCTCATGAAGAGTGACTGCTGAGTAAATATGAGCACAGACAACAGTCATATTAAGATGTACTTTAAATAAAATTACAGAAATAGACCAGATTAATATCTTTGTACAAATAAGAGCATTAGAGTATAGTCATTAATAGCAACATCTATGCTAAAAAAACCCCAGGGCTGGGGCCATTCCCTGGTCATAAGCCAAGTAGTAGACTGTGTACTTCAGTGACACACAATATTTAGCTTTGACCTTCATATGTGGCATTTTTGGTTTCCAGACAAAATTATTTCAGGTATGGATAGCTTTTGAAATAAAAAAGAGCTATCAGATGATCACTGTGGGATTATTCATATCAGGAAAATAAAGGTTATGTAATAACTGGATCATGCCTAGACACCTGAGGTCACAGAACAAATTAGATGATGTTAAAAGACTGCATGGGAAGAGTGTAGAAGGTAGCAAATATGAGACTGTTTTGTGGACACTTCCCCAAGAAAAAGGTACTTGGGGTTTGGCGTTCCCAAATAGTTCCTGAACATCTTCCACAGACAGGAAGTCTGCTATTGTATATCTTATATATAACATGAAATGGAATTGTTTTAACACTTTAAAAAACCTGATACAATGAAAGATAAACTTCTTCTTCTTGGAAAATCATGAGTAAATGCAAATATTTGAATAAGCATAAAACTGAGATGCTGATTTTCAGCAGTAAAAGAAGAGACATTATTTTAATCATATGGACCTCAGATAATTTTCCAGTCACGAAAGAGGTATTTCCGAAGGGAACAGCTGATGAGAAGGTCGTCCAAGTTTCACACAATATATGTGCAGCAAAGGAGGAGGAACATCACGTAGGACAGGAAAAAGAAGAAAGAAACCATCCAAAGACAATGGAAGTTCCTTACTCGTACTGGGAGCCGTCTCGTCCTTGGCCACACTCCTGCCCCAGCCTGGAAACACTGTGGGGTACATCGTCTCCTCGGAAGAGTCTTCATCATCTGAATCACTGCCACTGGAGGTCACATCTGCTGTGATGATGTTAAATCTGCCATGAAGCCCTAACCCACAAGGCCTTCTGCTGGCAGCAGTTCAGCTTTCCTGTCTCCTCTACTCTCAGCCTTACAATTGCAGAGGAGAATTTACAGCCTCGTGCTTCCCAGGAGCCATATCTCCTCCTGGCCTTTTCACTCACAAGGGGTTCACCACTCTGCCATGGCCCAGCTGCAGCTGCCCCACTGCAGCTCTTAGATACATTTTGGGACCCTTTGCATGCTCACGGTGCTAACCACGCCCTCTCCTCTTCTAGCAGGGAGAGCAGAGCGTACTGGCTTGAAAACTTTTCCTTCCTCTCTGCTACAAGTCCTTCTCATTGGAACAGTCTGCTGCTAAACTGCTTCCCAAGAGGAAAAATGAAAGACCCAAATACACGCTTTGCATAATGGCTCCCACACTCATCCCTTTCAGGCAGGCAGAATGTCTCCATGGAACATGGACAGTGTGGACAACTGCTCTATTGCTACCACAGGTACAGTCCATGAGAGAGAGCCCAGGACTTTGCTCTTCCCACTTGGAGCACGTGGCAATGAACAGCAGTGACAAATGCCACACATTCATCCCAGTTCCATTTGGAGTTTGTGGACCTTGCTGCCCTGGTCTCTGGTAATTCAGCCCCTAATCAAAGCACCCTCATAGCATGGCATTCTTTACCCTTGGCTGTCGGCGTGGGTTCTTGCGTCTTCTCTCTAGGATTCGACCACCACCAGTGGTCTGGGAATGGATTCCACCAAGTTTGGGTGGTGGTTTTCTCCAGGTTGTCATGATGAGGCCCTGGAGCTGTTAGGACATGGCTCATTTAACCAAGATCTTGTGATTATTTCTTGAGAAGCAACTTTTCCTCCAGCAAAGTCAAGTCCACCAGCATCAGCACCTTGAGCACACTCATGCCCCAGAGATGGATGTGAGAGCAGGGCGAATGTATGAACCCAAGGTGTCATTACATTCCTCTAACATGTAGCCAGATGCAAGCACTTTTGGCAGTCCCAGGAAAGAACGCACTCCCTTGAGAGCAGCCCCCAAAAAGCCCTGTGGGACTTTTCAGCCCTCCACATTCCATAAGGTTACTGAGTTCCTCACAGGCTTTGTCGGCAGGAGAGAGTTGATAGTCTTTGAAACAGAGTCCAGAATGAGGAACATCCACCAAGATGACACAAAATCACATCCAAAAGATGTAAGAAGTATCCATGATAGGCAAAAAACACACCCAGAAATAAGCACACCCAGAGAAACAAACTGGTCTTTTACTGACAACCCCATGAAGCCAATGCTGCCATGAACATGAGCTCAGAACTGAGGCCATTCCTCTCAAAAGACACATGCACTCCCCTTGACCTGATGCTGCCAGCTAAATGCACACCAGAAACACCTTACAGAGTAGGCATCATCACAGCATGGAGAGAGAGGTACAGCTTGACTTGTATCATGTTACCAATGCACAGTCTTTTCTCAGAACACAGTATATCAAATAGCTGGATCCATAGATTTATGCCAGGCATTTACAGATTAGAAAAATTACAGCCATCTACAGCCTTTTCATCCACCATGCTACGCAAGCCAACTTGGCAGGCAAAGAGAAATAATCATGCCACCTGTAGGAGGCTGGAAATTCTCTCCAAAGAGAAATCAGTCCTTGAGACCCAACAAGTCACAAGGAAAATTCACAAATCAAAAGAAAATGAAGAAAACAATTCAAGAAGCAATAGAAGGTGGTGCTTTTAGCTATAGGGAGCCCACATGATCTAAACGGCGATTTTTTGTGGCACGGGAGATGTGTTTGAAAAAGAGCTGATGAGATCATCCAATTTTCACACAATACATGTGCAGCAGAGGAGGAGGAACATCACGTAGGACAGGAAAAAGAAGAAAGAAACCATCCAAAGACAATGGAAGTTCCTTACTCGTACTGGGAGCCGTCTCGTCCTTGGCCACATTCCTGCCCCAGCCTGGAAACACTGTGGGGTACATCGTCTCCTCGGAAGAGTCTTCATCATCTGAATCACTGCCACTGGAGGTCACATCTGCTGTGATGATGTTAAATCTGCCATGAAGCCCTAACCCACAAGGCCTTCTGCTGGCAGCAGTTCAGCTTTCCTGTCTCCTCTACTCTCAGCCTTACAATTGCAGAGGAGAATTTACAGCCTCGTGCTTCCCAGGAGCCATATCTCCTCCTGGCCTTTTCACTCACAAGGGGTTCACCACTCTGCCATGGCCCAGCTGCAGCTGCCCCACTGCAGCTCTTAGATACATTTTGGGACCCTTTGCATGCTCACGGTGCTAACCACGCCCTCTCCTCTTCTAGCAGGGAGAGCAGAGCGTACTGGCTTGAAAACTTTTCCTTCCTCTCTGCTACAAGTCCTTCTCATTGGAACAGTCTGCTGCTAAACTGCTTCCCAAGAGGAAAAATGAAAGACCCAAATACACGCTTTGCATAATGGCTCCCACACTCATCCCTTTCAGGCAGGCAGAATGTCTCCATGGAACATGGACAGTGTGGACAACTGCTCTATTGCTACCACAGGTACAGTCCATGAGAGAGAGCCCAGGACTTTGCTCTTCCCACTTGGAGCACGTGGCAATGAACAGCAGTGACAAATGCCACACATTCATCCCAGTTCCATTTGGAGTTTGTGGACCTTGCTGCCCTGGTCTCTGGTAATTCAGCCCCTAATCAAAGCACCCTCATAGCATGGCATTCTTTACCCTTGGCTGTCGGCGTGGGTTCTTGCGTCTTCTCTCTAGGATTCGACCACCACCAGTGGTCTGGGAACGGATTCCACCAAGTTTGGGTGGTGGTTTTCTCCAGGTTGTCATGATGAGGCCCTGGAGCTGTTAGGACATGGCTCATTTAACCAAGATCTTGTGATTATTTCTTGAGAAGCAACTTTTCCTCCAGCAAAGTCAAGTCCACCAGCATCAGCAGCTTGAGCACGCTCATGCCCCAGAGATGGATGTGAGAGCAGGGCGAATGTATGAACCCAAGGTGTCATTACATTCCTCTAACATGTAGCCAGATGCAAGCACTTTTGGCAGTCCCAGGAAAGAACGCGCTCCCTTGAGAGCAGCCCCCAAAAAGCCCTGTGGGACTTTTCGGCCCTCCATATTCCATAAGGTTACTGAGTTCCTCACAGGCTTTGTCGGCAGGAGAGAGTTGATAGTCTTTGAAACAGAGTCCAGAATGAGGAACATCCACCAAGATGACATAAAATCAAAAGATGAAAGAAGTATCCATGAAGCCATGCTGCTAAGAACCTGAGCTCAGAACTGAGGCCATTCCACTCAAAAGATACATGCATTCCCCTTGAGCTGATGCTGTCAGCTAACTGCACACCCGAAACACCTTTCAGAGTAGGCATCAGTATAGCATGGAGAGAGAGGCGCAGCTTTACTATCACATAACCAATCCACAACATTTTCTCAGAACACAGCATATCAAATAGTAAGTTCTACAGGTTTGTGATAGACATTTATGAATGGAAAGAGGTTTCTGCTTAGAAAAATTGCAGGAATCTACAGCCTCTTAATCCAGTGTGGATCCAAATACATATTGGCATGCAAACAGAAATAAATATGTCTATCACATATGGATGAAAAAAACCAGTCAGAGTTACTTTTCAAGTAGGTAGCTCATTGATCAATAAGATTCCTACATCTTATTCATGGCACACCTAGAGATGAATCATAATTTGCTAACAACAAAGAGTAAAACTTTTTTTTGCAAGGAGAAGAAGTCAATTGTAAAGTGCTGACAGTTTATTAATCTGGACCATTAACTTGATGGAGAACACCACCAATAACGTCCAAATCCAGAGAAATAATGAATGGGTATCATCTGAACAACAAGGACCTGTGCCAATTGCTCATTTCAAACCCATGGCAAAGAAATCTTTAGATTAAGCTAGGTATGTTTTCAAAAAAATTTAACTTCACAAATGAATTGTATTACAGATGGATGGAGAGCCATCCATTTTGTTTCTCACTTTAACACATAATAGAATTAGAGAGATGGATTTTCAGCCATTCATCTGAAGATATATGACAAATACTTTTCTTTACTTATTTCTTAATTTTCTACTTTCCTGTCTGTGGGATTTTTCTCTGGGAAATTAAATTCTGGCCAGGATATTCCAATGAGCTTGCACTGCTATGCAAGCTAGATAACAGACACTGGGGCATGGCGTGATCTTCTTTTTTTGACTGTTATCCACGTCACTTTCTCTGGTGCTACTGAATATTTGATGATTTCTCAGAGAAATGCGCATCTTATGCTTTACTTCTTTCTAAAATAAGTGCTAGGATACTGATTCGTTTGTAATCCAGTAACTAAATGAGTTAAACTCCTCGGTGTTAGAGTGATGCTGCTGGGTAATAGCCAAAGCTATCAGAAAAACCCAGGTGCCTTTCTTTCATAATCTTTTTTTTTTTTCCAGAGAACCAGTTTATCAATCCTAACCCCGTAAACAAACATGCCAATGCTATCACTTCTGTGATACACATTTATCAGTATTGACACATTTTATCATATTGTGCTACAGGTTTGTCTTTTCAAATCTTAAATACCTCTAGTTTTCCCTCTGTCAAACAGTCATGCCCATGAGAGAGAACTGCTAGCAACAGGAAGGGACATACATATTTAGTATCGTTACATTTGATAATCAAGTATTAAAATGAAAACAGGGAGCTTTCCTGTATGGAAACAATGCACAGGTTTTTGCAGTGGGTACAGAAACATCTGTACAAGGAAACACTAAGTCACATGTACACACAAAAGCAAATATATATGAAGGAAAAATCACCTTCAGAGTCAACCAAACTCCCCACCATTACCAGGTGGGATTTTCTCCACCTTCCACCCCCTCACAGGCAGTATTTTGTAACAAAAGCTTTCACTGGAAACAAGCACCAGAAAATTCTCTACTTTTTTTCAAGGTCTGGGGTAAAATCAACCTAATATTTCTTTTTCCATCTATATACTTATAAGGTGTTGCTAACCAATATGCTTGGTTTTAATAATTTGTCTTTTAGCAAAGCTTTTGCTAACTGTGTAATGCATACAGTCATTCTTCCTCTATCCTGTGATTTCTAAATACAGTGACGAGGGCACCATCTCTCCAAGTCACATAGACCATCTGACCAGCTATCAGCAACCAATAGACAATCAAGCAAATTCCTCATGGATTCCCCTGGTGGGGAAAAAAAAAGAAAAGAGCCAGTGGAAAGAAACTTTCAGTTCTATCAGTTTGATCTTTACTACAACATGCCTCTGTAGACTTCCTCTGCATAATTAAAATGTTCTCCCTTTGGGTTCACTTTATTTTCTGAGGCAAAGATCTTTATCATTCTAACCATTAGAACTAGTGTGAACATATGTACATTATTTCCACTTTAAAATGTGGAAGAGAACTTCAAAAGCTTTTTATTTATTGTAGCTGCTGTGCACTACATATTTGATAAAAACATCACAAGCAGTTTTTCCAACTCCGTAAAGCTATTTAAGGACAAAGAAGAGAAAATGGATACTGCTCTTCTGGGTTCTCAAAGACTGTGGAGACACCACAGTCCCCAATTTTTTCACATGCGTATTGCCAACAGCAAGGATGAAATTAGTTTTTGCAGTGCACAAATGGCTTGGCAATTGGAACTGCCATTTAAAGCGCTGCCTTGGTTAGCAAGGCCATGGTTTTGACATGGATTAGCTACATTCACAATCATAAATATATTAGAATAACAGACACTTTCATCACAAATCCACAAAAATATCCTTTTCTACTTCAGAAATAAATTGACTTCAAGTGACAACTGACTGTACTAATTTGTGGTGCCTCATAGAATAAATAGGTGTGATAAAACAGTCGTGGGAAATCCAAAACAACAATCTCTCTGAGCTCAGGTACAAGCATTGAGGCAAACAAAATTTACAAAAATGTAAATTATTTTGCTCCCCTTGTCTCAGAGAGTGAAGCTCATTTCTGTCTTAACCAGTCTTTCAATGTCTTTCCAATTTTTGAGGTGTTGTATACTTCACCACTTACCAGAATGCCCTTTTGGAAGAAGAAAGCAGCATTAATATGTTCTATTAGTAATGTAGTTATTATGAAACATAAATCTTACTAGTACTCGCAGGATACTGTCTGTCATCTTCTTCATGGAAATCACCAGCCACCGTCCCCAAAGAGATGTGAGGTGATACAGATGTAAATTCATCATCTGTATGGTGATGGATAAATCATTACTATTTCATTAGCTCAGCTGCAATACAGTACTCACAAGTACTTCAACTTTTCTACCTTGCAAGCTTCATTCCTTCATGTATTGGTCCAAGAGAGTAGAAAGACGCAGACCCCACATAAGCTTACCTTACTGACATAGTAAGGTTATCACCCAAACAGATTATTTGAAGAGGAGAATGTATTTATTACATTCATAATGAACATTCTGGCAATGAACTGTTCACGTGATACAAGATCTCATAGTACCTGAACGCCATGAGGACAGGGATCCTAGAGCAATGAGTGAAGTTATTTGTATTCCCCTCTACTGAGATATATTCTGAGATTTAGTAAAAAAATCTAGACTATGCATGCAAGCAGAGCTGCTAACAGTTGTAATGGCAATCAACAGAAATACACAGCACACACCTTGAGGAACGTGGGGAATGTTTCTGATCCTAGTTCCTTAGCAAGAGAATGTTAGGATTTACCTTTCGTGGTGCAAGCTACATGTCAAAACAAGCATAACATGCCATGAGTTTACCACCAGTGAAAAGTAATTTTATAATCCTATTGCTTGTGCTTTTTTTTTTTTTTTAATTTCAGTATATATTGAGGATAGTGATGCAAAATACTGGTATCCTTCACTGGTAAATTACTGGTGATTTGATAAAAAGCCTGTAGTCACACAGTAAACTTTACTGTACTTAGAGGATGACTTACACCTGTGTCTCTAATGTTCAGTGGCAGTGAGTCTTTCACACCTCTGATAATTTCAGCCACACAAGCAACATATAAGATTAAATAAAATACATAGAAAAGAATATGGCATTTGTATTTGGCAGGGCCCCATTAAATTAGTGGCAACCTACAGTCCTTACCATAATCTTTTCCAGGAATTCCTTTTTCACCTCCTCCAGAAGTATGATCTGGCAGCTGTGAGACTGGAGTAGGACTTCCATAATATGAGGGGCTGGATCTCCTGATGGAGGTATCCATGGGAGTTGTCTCATGAGTTGATCCACTCCCTGCATTTTCATCATCCACCCCTGAGGTTGAGGACTCCCCACTGGTATGACGTGTGCCATCTGCATTGTAACGGGAGCCATCTGCATTGTCAATGACTGTGGAAACAGGGAATTAAACATTCATGTCAAGGAGCTACACCACCATCATAAAGAGTAACACTTACAGATTAACACCCATTCAGCCATTTTTGCCTTCCTATCTATCCTAGATAATAGATCACTAAAATATGTCTAATGCATACATGCTAATTTATGTATTCATCACATTCGTAGGGCCTACCCTGCATCACTTATTTTTATCAAACTGCTCGATTTTAACATAAAATCTTGGCATTTGGAAACTCAATCAGAATTTTAGAATTGGAAGCAATAATTTATTACAAGCGGTTTTTTTCTGCTTCCCGCCACTTTTCTAACAGACAGCTCAAATCAAATGTAGGAAGGTTGCTGTCTTAAGCAAATTCCTATATGTCAAAGAGATATTACAAGCTCTGAGGTGCTAAAAAAGGTCAAATACCTATATAAAAAATGTCTGGTACCCTGAGACAATCCAGGCTCCAGAGGATTTAGGGCAAGACAAGTGACTAGTTTCTTCAATTTCTAATGAACATCTCTTAACTTACTTTTCTTATGTTTGGCTGACTTTTAAAATATTAGTGATTGTTTATGTAAAAATAAGGTAACCAATTACTAAAAACTAAGCAAGTCCATGTCTTTCTAATCAGTACAGTACCTGTTTCATCCTGATTACCGAGTAAAGAAGTATCTATTGTTTTAATTGGTTCACATGCTTTTTCCTCTGTTTCTGTGAAAGAAGGAAAATAGAAAATATTAATTTGAAAAAATGGACCAAAAAATTCCATATATACGCACAACAACTGTACATAATCACAAAACATCAACTTCAGATGAGGACATCTGAAAACAAATTTCCAAACAAATGTTATTCACTGATGTACCACCTTCCCAAGTGGAGCACCTTGAGATTGTTCTGTCAGCTAACAATGAGATTCTCCATTTCCATAACCATTCCAGAAACTGGTTGCAATTAATGCCAGTTAAAACAGCCTTATGACCCAGTTTCAATGCAGGCAGACCCACTGACATAGTGGCAGTGGCAACTCTAACCCTTTTTAGCTGGCAAGACTCCATTCTCTCCATGGAGGGCTCTGCACAGGCAGCGTGTGCCCCGCTCCAGTGAGCACTGCTGGCTCCTGTGGGCTGAAGTGCTCCACTTGGGGCTGGTGTACGAGCTACCTGCTCATACTGCTGAAAGGGAGTAACACCTGGGAGCAGTTATAAAGCTGTGGAGGGGAAGGACATCACCGCAGTAGTCATCTATGAATAGTCATCTGTGAGTGACAGATGATGGCAATTCACGTGATACTACGCCAATGCAAAGATTTTTAATTACATCACCACCAAGAACAAAATCACAAAAATATCATTGCCATTCAAATCATCAATGAACTTTCCCCACAGCTTTCTGTAAGAACTCTCTGCTTCCACTATGAATGCCACAATCTACTGAAATTTAAGATACTCAAATTTAGTTTAGATTTTATGTTCAAATAGTATGTTCAGCATCTGTCATGGACTACATACACTTTCCTAATAATTTACTAAAATATTTCCAACTATTAAAAAGTTCAAAACCTTAGATGAAAGCAGTCTGTTTCTGACCCACATTTCTGTCCAGCTGCCTCATGTTTGAATGGAGATTTGCCTGAGCAAATACTGAATGAATCTGCAAATAGGAGAGCAGCAGCCATGTCCATGGGCCTGGGATGGCCATCTCAGGCCTTGGAGCTGCTGCAGGTGGCAGCCACTCCTGGTATTCCTCAAAACACAAAAAACCGCTTGTGGCTGTAAAGCTCATGTGTGCATGAACAGAAGAGCTGAGTGCCATGGCTGACAACAGTTATGTCTTTCAGATTCACTACTGCAGTGTTTCACTTCACTGAGCCATTATAATGAACTGTTCTGAAACTGCTAAGTTTGCCCAAAGGCCAAAAAGATGATTTAGTTCAAAACACACTGATAACAAAATGCTTGTTGCTGACACGACAGATACACTTCTAGAGACTGACAAAATGTACTTCTCAGCTGAAAGCCAGGTCATGTTTATTATATAAGCCCTCACTCCAGTACCTTAAATAGGAGATTACATGTGTTATTTTTAATCTGTTTCTAAAATACACCATAAAATCATCTCCTCACCTGACGCTTTGTAACAGTATGCATCGTACCGATCAGTTGTATTTGCTGAAAGTTTGTAAATGCCAGTGGTGTTTGCTGCACAAAGAGGATAGGGTTTGATCCGTGGGATAACAACATGCCCCACAACAAAGCCATACCTGTGAAGAACAGAGGTAAACAAACCATATTACTTACTATAGCAGATGTCTCCTCAAACATCAAGAAGCCACAAAGAAGCCATTATTTTTAAAAGGGCATGCAATTTATTCATACTGTTTTGTTACTTTTTTGTTCCTTGTTGATTTGGGTGTTCCCTTCGCAGATCAGTCTCCCATCACTCAACATCACTTTGTGTTTAATTTCTAGAGCTAAGCCCATTTAAACTAAATAAGCATCTTAACAGCTAGGGTGACCAGGGCAAGGGAGTGAAAGTGAGGGAGGCGAGTGCACTTTTCATTCAGTGTGAGTTTGTATTACCTGACACTAAATTCCCATTCGTTAGGGATTCACATTTTCATTGCTTTGACATAACACACCCCTCAGTGACACTTCACTCAGAAGTGTTGAGGGCTCAATTTATGGTACCTGAGCAAGTTTAAAGAACTATTGCAACACACATCATTTTCTGCAAAAACTGACAGCCTAGTAAAATACTCAAATACAAGACTCATTCATCCACAAATTCTTACTGTATCTTTCAGTTGAACAATGTGATTATTGTGCACAGAGCTCACACAATTCAGTGAAGACTGTGGTTACATAATGTACATTATTACTATTTTGCAATCTTGTAACACCTGATTGATTCCAATGTGTTTAACTGAAGATGTGACAGAATGGTGACAAGAACTGGGGTTTGGTTTGGGTTTTGCTTTACTTCTCGAGAGGAATGATTTATCAGGGAGGAGCAAATGTCACAGCTTTGCAGTTTTTTATCTATGAACATCATTCCAGTTTCATGTCTAATGTGCAGATACCTGCAATTCTGAAACTCTCTTGTAGGTGGAATTATAAAGTACTTTACTCACACTCCCAACTGAGCTTACAATGCTGACACTTTACAAACCATTATTGACCTACTTGTGTTATGTTCTGTTGATTCATCTCATTCACATGCATTTTGATGATTACATGCAGCATATTTTCCCTCTCCTACTCTAGTTTAATATGAGCTAAGGTTTACTGACAAGGACTACTTCTAGCACAGGATCAACAAATGAAAGTAATAGGGTGGGAGAGCTGGCCAGAAGGGAGGGAGGAAGAAATCCTATCTACACAGCTTTCATGTCCAAATCTGTCCTCTGGTTAATTGTGAATTAGGGAAAATTGTAACATTAATGAAAAATTACAGCTTACCCCTGGAAAAAACATCCCTCTTCTTCTTTCAATTACCTTTATATTTTAGCTTTAGAAAATACTTTCTATATTTTAGAATACTCATAATTGGTGGCATAGAAATCTCTACCCCTGGGCATTATTTAGGATTTGATCTCTAAATATTGTGTTGTGCCAGGCAGTTCAGAATGCTGTGTATATTCATGTGCTAATGCCAGAAAAAGAACATGCCTACTTTGATATAAAGGACTTTCCCCTCAGAGTAAAGAACTGTTTCTAGTTTTTATGTGGTACAATTTTAAATTACATTCCCACTTCTCTCAGAAGAATCCTCTAAGAATTCTCTGTTCACATATTTCACCACCACAATACTTGTGAAAGTGAACATGCCAGAACAGGAGATATTTGCAAGCAGTATTGATGTCAGTACTATTTCTCATGGCACCAGAGTGAAAGTCTTAAAATCTTTGAGAAATATCCACTTCGTTTTTCTATGCCAGTTAGAAGATAAATTCCACTTCTCCCTATTTCCTGTTTAAGTTAGACTGCAATAAAGTTGAAAATCTGCTGTCATTTATTTAAACTCCATAATGGTTTGCCAACGTGCATCTCCTGGGCTGCAGTGATCGTGCAATGGTAGAGTTTGCAGTCCTGGGAGAAATGGGTGAGGAGAAGAGTAAAGTCAAGACCCAGAATTTTAGGGAAGTAAGCTCCCAGCACTTAAAAGAGGTTTTCAATAGGCCCTCCTGAGAAACTGCCCTGAGGGACAAGGGTGCAGAACAGAGGTGGCAGGTCTTCAAGGACTCCTTCCATAGAGTGCAAGAGCTCTTGATACCAGTTTAAGAAATGAGGAAAGCAAGCCAAGAGACCTGCATGGCTTTGTTGGGACTAAAGGACAGGAAGGAAATGCACAGGCAGTGGAAGCAGGGTATCAATACCAGCTGGGGTATAAACACACAGAGAGCAGCCTGCCCAAAAAAACCTGGGGGTACTGCTGGATGAGAAGCTGGACATGAGCCAGCAGTGCCTGCTCACAGCCCAGAGAGCCAAACGCATCCTGGGCTGCATCCAAAGCAGCGTGGCCAGCAGGTCAAGGGGGGAGATCTTCCATCTCTGCTCTGCTCTGCTGAGACCCCACCTGAAGTGCTGTGTCCAGCTCTGGGGTCCCCAGTACAAGAAGGACACGGACCTGTTGGAGCAAGTCCAGAGAAGGGTCATGATGATAATGAAAGGGACAAACCACCTCTGCTCAGGAAACACTGAGAGAGTTGGGATTTTACTGTTCCTTGGCAAGACCGAGTTCCACACATGGCATACGCCATCCTCAGTCTATGACCTCACATTAGGTCCCTACTTTTCACATACTTATCTTACCAATCGTTTAGTGACACAGTATGATCTGAACATCTTCCTAATTAGTTTATTATCCTGTCAATCTTTTGTTATCTTTAGATTTTTTCTGTGAGGGGTTATGATTTTTTTTAAAAGATAAATAGTAAAAACTATACGCATGAAGGACTTACTTATTACTGGACCCAGAGCAAACATACACATGCACAAAGATGTTTTGCTCATTACAGAATATAACTTATTTAACTAATCTTAACAGCTACAGTAAGTCAAATGTAATTATTACACCAGTAGTGTCATAATATACTATGTTTTCGAGAATTTCTTTACCTGCAAGTTTCAAATCCAGACTCGTGAGCTTCCTTCAGCTGCTCTAGTGTTGCCAAGGTGCTGTTGAGAGCTCTGCAGAGTTTGACTGCTTCAGGTCGTGTGAGACTGTAGCGACCATTTTTTTCAACATGAAAAACTCCTCTGTATCTGCAACTTACATTGAATTCTGTTATCAAAGCAAAAGAAAAAAAAAAGATGTCAAAAATTTAGACCTAAGAGTTCAGACCTTCGTGAAGACCTGGAAATCATTTATTTTCAAGTATAATGCTTTCAAAGCAAACCAGCAACAAGTAACAGCTACCAATTCATTGAGAAAAAGCACTGCCACTTTCAAGCGCTTTCTTCATACTTGCCCTCTTTGGGCTGAGGCATGAGCCAAATCTCCAGCCTTCCCAAAAATAGCCATACATGTTTTTGTGAGGTATCTAGGACTTTGAACATACCATTAACACTAATGTGCAGAAGAAAGAGTTAACAACAACAATAATATTAATACAAATAAGAATAATCACATGTGTAGAGAAAAATGGGGAAACAACAGGACACTTCAAAGCAATGTGAATTAATTTTGCTTCTGCCCCACCTTTTCCTCAAGAGAAAAAAAGCAGTTGGAACTCCAAACTAGAATGACAACTGCAAAGCGCACTTAATAGGAGGAGCTACTATTTCCAGTGCAGAGAGGAGCATGACTCATTTTTATCTTAATTTTAATGGAAGTTCCATGTGCAAGAAAGGGAAAAATAGACCAGTCTTCTCCAATATTAAAAGGGTGTGTCTGTGCTATTTGAAAAAAAATTACATATAATAACTGTTTTACTAAAAGACACGAAATGCAATTCATGCACATTCGCATTGACACATTCCATATAAATAATGAGCAACGCTCCTAATGTAATTTTTTGCTTGACAGTCTATTTCATAGGTGTGAAAGTAAATGATAGGAATCAAGGCATGCACTCTTTCTTCAATTACTTTTGTCCATTGAAAAACTGATGTTACGTTGTGTACAGGGTATCTACTCAGTGTAAACTGCAAGGAACATTCCTTTCCATAGCTCACAGGAAACACTCAAGGAGATAAAATACCAGATTAGACCCAGACTGTATGATGCATGAGAGGACGACCACTATTCACAGCATAGGTAGGAGTCCAATAGTATTGATGCTTGCTTGTCCAAAGGAGCTCAAAAGCTGTGCAGCCAATCTTGAATACTTGTACCACAGGCAACAGAATTAATCATTATTGTTACTTAGATAGCCTTTCCACAAAAAGAATGGAAAAAATACCTCTTGTCTCACCGTTTCCCCTCCCCCAGTATTTTGGCTGACAAAAAAAATCAATTTGTACTGCAGACCTGTTAAACAGTCCTGCTGACTACAGTTCCTAATATTTTTTAAATTTTTCTTATCATACATTATTAAAAAACATATGGCCCTTCTGCTATGGGATGGAGCTGCTCTCACAGCTGCCATGTGAGTGACTTCTACTTTGGCTCCGAATATTTCATATTCAAAGCCTGACATTGCCTTGGAAGTTGTCCAGTCAGTAGCCATATTAAGCTGAAATGACCTAGACAAGAAAAAGGCTTCTCTTTAGTTTTCCCTTCTTGATCCTCTCTTCCTAAAACATACTCTGTGAAGCCCAAGACTTAATGTTAAATATGGGGAACAGATCATGAAATTTTATTTGATTACTTTAAAGTAACAAGCAGAGCGATTTTGGAGCTAAATTTTCTTGGAGCATCAACATGCTTTCTGATAACTTTAGGCTGATTTCTGAAAAGCTTTTGCTGTGAAAGCAGATACCACATACACTTGCTTCGGGTTCCATTTGATTGCAGTTAATCCTAGATTCATTGAATTATAAGGCAAAGTTCACTTTTGTTTAGAGTTGATACAGCTGCCATTAAACCCCAGCCCATTCCTGGTTTTAAACACTCCAATTTATGCTCCATTACTACTCTGAGACTCAGTCATAGTCAGAATTCCACACAGAGAGTCAATTACTTAGACTCCTGCTGTTTAAAAAGTAGGCTTATTTACAAAAATAGGCTTAATGGAACTATATGTAGAATACATGCCTACACATGTGTACATTTTCCATGGAAATGCTCAGCCTGAGTACACCCTGCACTCCGGGACACTGCGGGGAGGAACCAGGCTTACTGCACGTGTGCTGCCCCACTGCACTGCACGCACATGCAGGAGCAAAGCCAAAGCTCCCGGGAAGCCTTGCTCATGCAGCCCAAGAGATCACATGGGTGTCCAGGAAACCCCAGGCAAAAATGTGGCAATCCAGTTCTCAAAACTGGGTTTGAGGCAATCCAGTTCGTTGGCACTGTGCCCTAAAGTAATGCTGAGACAGCACTTTTGTTTTTACTTTGATGGTATCTTCGACACCTACTATTCCAAGCGTACCACTGCTGCAGCAGAGACACTCTGTTCATGAAGAACTGAGGATGGAAAAAGGACCAAAGCAGTACCCAAACTCACATGGTATTTCACAGTCTAAGCAAACTGCGTAAATTCAGCATCTACTCTTTGAAGCAGTAATCACATTTTAAAAATGGCAAAATACAAACCCAGGGCTGTCAGGGAACACAGCATTTTTACTTTATAGTCTTGTATTTTAATGTCCGCACAATGGGGACCCTTAACTGAATTAATGAAAAAATTTCTGATCACACCAATAAATACCATATCAAAAATAAATGATGGGATCTAAACTAAATTTATACCTTAATTTTTTTTTCCCATTATGAGGCTTATAGAGTAAGTTTGAGTTAAGGAAGAAACATGACAGTCAAATTTAAATCAAAACACATATTTCACCTTTTCCCATAGGGCAGGAAGGTCAAATCCATTAATTCTATGTTGATGTTACTTAGCTGGCTTTAACACAGTTATGCAAAAGATGGATTTTTATTCTCTTCCAAGAGACAAGGAAGTGCAAAACTCATTCTGTGTGACAAACTATTGCTGATCCTTTTAACATTTTTGAAGTATCAAAGGGGCTGACTCAGAGTGGACTCACGGTGAAATCACCATCAGCACGCAAACCTTCCCTCCTTCCCCCTCTTTGAGCTGTCTGGCTTTGGGGCCTGACATGCCACAATCTTTCCTTTCTTCTTTCATCCACATGATCTGCTACAGCTATTTAATTGCCTTTACGAAGGCAGACAGTACTAAATATGTCTGAATTGTCATAATCATTAATCTCACCCAGACTTTGAGATTGGGCGACACAAACCAAAGCCATGGAACGTTCCTAAGTCTGTGCTGAGTTTTATGAGCATGGAAAACATAAACTTCCACACAGGCTATTCCTCCCCATCTTTCCTGGGATTTCTGGTGCCCTCTCTCAAGCAGCTGCACGCAAACCTTTCTCTGCTATCGCCATTCACATATCTAAACCAGGTTCAATTAATACTTGTCAGCCAAAATCACTAACTTCAGCTCCCCAGACAGTTTGCTGGTTAGAGCCCACTGGTGGGATAGAATCGCCTCACACAGACTGAAGAGCATTGTCCTGTCAGAGAAGTTGAGTTACACCCTGATAATTAATATGAGAGGCTTGTTAGAAACTGTCACTGTAAGAAACCAGGTGCAATTTCCATTTCCACCCTGATTCTGCAACCCTTATGTATAATGAGTAACACTGACTCACGCTAACTTTTCCCATTGGAATCGATTTTCCATGAAGATTTTTGGTGTACTGTATGGATGTCTCATGCACTACACCCTGCTTTTCATTGTTTTCGAGTCACCACCTGGGGCTTTCATTCTCAAGGTGGATGCTGTCTTGTATTTGAGGGAAAAAAAAAAAAAAAGCGGCTCTTTTAGCAACTGCAGAGATACATCAAAGTGGAAGATTTGCAAACACCCTGCCCACTTGAACGAAAGCGTATGTAAAACTTGTACGTTGTTAACAGACTTCTTGGTAAAACCGCACGGCAAGTGCAGTTCCATGGCAACCAGGAAACGTTACGAGGATGTTGTCGTGGGGATTTTCCTTTTCAGTTTGCGGTTCAAGATGACTGATAGGTGACCAGGATGTGCTAAACTGGGGCTGACAATAGGGACAGAACTAGAGGTTTCACTGTGCGTATAGTTTTCATTCTCTTTGGTTTAATAGAATACAGGATTTACATTTACTGTAAGAACTTTGTTCTAAATTTATAAAACTAGCTCTAGGCAGATATACCTGGGTAAATGTTTCCTTATAATCACAGATTATTGAATCTTGTACTGACACTTCTGAACAGGAACAACCGCCAGCTTAGCACTGATACCTACATTTTGAATATTATCACCTGCTTTAAATGCATGCTAGTAATGAAGTAGCAAAAAGTAACATATTGGAAATAGATTAAAATATGTTTAAAAGAAAATCCTAGCAACTACAATTCCTCTCCAGGCAAATCTATAAATTGGGCCATATGAGTCCTAAAATCTGAGGAGGCCTGGACAGTCCGGATCTTGTCTCTCAGTTCAGACCCATCTCTAGTTATGCCTGGTTTTTTACTTGTTTCTCAAGAAAACTACTTCATGGCTAAATAAGAATGCATATTTTACTTATGACGTGAGAAAATGGCCTCTGAACACAAAATTTTATATGGAACGGATTAATGAAACATTTCAGGATCCAAAACATTTTGTCAGTGTATATATTAAGTCAGCCTGATTACCGCCATTTTGACATCTGTGAGAACTTAAATGTACAAAAAATATAATTCAGTGATTACCTAATACACTACAACACACATGGGCCTGGAAGGCATTATTTGCTGAGTATTCCACCTTTTTTTTAGAGTCTATTAGTAAAAAACTTCACTCAAGCAACTCGCAGCCCAGGCAACTGCAACAGGATACAGAGGCTTTTACCTTTATGTCAGAAGTTGGACTAAAGCCCAAGTCAGTGATGAAAACCACTGGATAGCTGTTTGCTAGGTTATGTAAAATGATTCATTAATCCCAGCCACAGTCGCTAATAGACACGTGTCGACATCATTAAAACACACCTATACTCGAATCCCTCGGGGCTTGATGAGGAAAGGAAAACTGTGCTGGGAAAATAGGACTCAAAATTAGGATGACTACACACTGATCAAAATTCAGAAGTCAAATTTGCAAGATCCACGTGAATGAAGCAAGCAGTCCTTTACCATCCCAACACAAAAGCACCAAGGATCAAGCCACATGTATAACCATTAAGTGTGCCTGGTTTTGTGTTCCCCCAGTTATGATATTCTTGTTCTGCTAACCACCATTCTCTGAAGAAAGTAAGAGAAACAAATCTAGAAATAGACCACCTACACCATAAGCAAGGCTTTTCCAAATAGTGACAGTGCAAGTAAGTCTTTACAGATTCTTGGGAGCTGTCCGATGAAATACTTTCCTTGGAGTACTGCCAAGTTGTGAAGCCTACAATGATTTATAGGAAATACATTTCCAGATTTAGTGGCAATAAACCGTATTTTTGGTTTTCAAAGTATGCCTTGTGGATACTTAAATGAAGCAAAATAAGGGGTTTGTCTTTCAGTTTGAAACTGCCTTTAATTCTGAAATTAAAATAATTAGGTTGCACAAAATGAAATAAAATAAAATCACTTAAGAAAGCTAGGTTTAAATGTTTACATGGCTGCAATACATGCAGATGGTTTAAGGAACCCAGACCAAAGTTTGCCTCAGGAATTTTTTTAAACGTCATATTTTCATTTCAGTTTGGAATAGAAAAATGTTCTAAGCCTTGAAAATTTTAATGGGAGAGAAAAACCCCACACAATTATATCCCTAATAGATAGCTGATATTCAGTGGGAAAAAAATTCTCCACACAGCTGGCTTGTAAAAGACAGCAACGTCCAGGAAAACACTTTAAAAGGGATTTACCTGCACGTTTGCAAGGAGTTCCTGCTATAAATAGAGACAACGTATTCTTAGAACTTGGGTGTGGTGACAAGAAAGTGAAGATGACTCTCCACAGATCCAAAGGTGTAAAGTCAGAACTTTCTTTGAAGTTGTGCCTAAGCTGTGCCTACTACCCAGCTATATTTGGGTACCTAGTAATTCAGTCTCAAAAAACAAGTAAGTGTAGCTTTCTCACTTTCCTGTGGGCTGCTAACTGCCTGAAAAGTCATGAGATAGCCATGCTAACCTTGAGGTCCAAGTGGGCTGACGTGGATCTCTGCAGTGAAAAAGAGATGTGGCTGGAGGTATGCACAGAGGCCAGAGAGGATGCACGGCACCAGGAGGTTCTCCTCTCTCCAGCAAAAATCACCAAGTATTCCTCGCATTTCTGTATCACTCCAGGAAGTGCACACAGGAATTGGGATGTGGGACAAAGCTCAAGCTGCCGAGTTTCTCCTAAATTGTTGTTCCTAATGAATCTGCCGACTGATCATCAAAGTATCTGTTTACTGATGGACAAAAATCTCCAGTCTCTTAACTGATAGCTCTCCTGGCTACTGCTTTAAAACAATGGGTGTGGGGGTAGTGCTATTAATAAATCAAGAATTCACAGAGTCACTCAAAATGCAAGTAAGTACAAGAAATATGTTTCAGCCCTCAGCAGCTGCTGTAGGAAGAAAAGAATTGGCTAATGCATCTTCCAATCTTTATCTGCCTGGCAACCGTTGCTCTGGTAAACATCCTGAGTGAGCCTATACTGTGTCATCACTAATGATAAACCTCCTTGCTGCTGAAATTAATATTAGTCTTTTTGCTAGAGTCTCGCCCAATAGGGAGCTTTCAGAAAGTTTTCAGACTACAGTAGAACGTGGTACAGCTGCGCAGCACCTCGGGGGAAAAACTGCAGGCAGTGATATCATAGTCTGCAATTAGTTATCTGATCTGCCCCCCTTGAAATGATGAAAACATAATCATCATTGCCGATATGAGGAGAGCTCCAGGCTGTACAGTGAGCAGTCTAACCCCAAAGGCTGAGTAACAAGGGCTGTGAGGAGAATCAGTTGGGATCAGTTCCATGCAATCCAGGTGAAGAAACACATGAAACACAGCTGGAGAACAACAGTTGGAGTCTGATTTCCACTATTTGACCGATTTAGTTGTTTGGGATAAAAGCAGTTGACACAGAGTTGCTCAGAAGACAGATCCCCAGCCTGGAGCCCAAAGGGCCTTATTCCTATTCCCTGCTCTGTCACTTATCCAATGAAAGAAAGGAACCTCAGGAATCTTTTCAAAAGCTCTGAAAGCCAGCCAGTTAAAACAAAGATAACATTACTCTTGTAGACATACTGAAAAGAGGAAGTCTGCTCAGAATATGCCTCACAATGTAGGACATGGTCTATAGAAGTCAAAGTTCTTATGCAAGCTTCCGATGATGGAAGAGAATATTGTCACATCCACCACTACCTTAGGTTTTTCCCTAATACAAGAAGGGCAGGGATCCCACAGCCTATAACCAGATTGCCTAGGCCAGCACGCAACCTCTCCTGGAATTTTTGGTGGCAAAATATTTCCATTTTCTGGACCCTGTGCGACTCTATCCACCCTTACAAGGGTTTCAAGAATCTTGAGATTTATACTGAAAATGCTGACTAGCAAGTAACTTTCCTAAGATGTATGCAGGTTATTCACACACTAAGCTACATGTGCAGTTAAATTTCTTTAATAATTCTTACAATCTCAGTTATGAATCTTCTGGTACTGGTTTAGTAAAAGGGCACATTTAATAACTAGAATTTGCAATAAACGTTAGTATGGTACACAATGCTGTTGCTATCACAAACATGGTGGGAATAATGATATTTTTCCTATTAAAAGTTTAAATAAACTTAACAATTTATGAGAGGCAGTGAATATTCTCTTGCTTAAGGGAAGAATGGGAAGAAGGCACTGGCAGTGTGGCCTTGATATTCTGTGATTTCAAATGCTACACTAAATCCTACATACATTTAGGCAGTGGAGATATGTAAAGGCAATGCACTATTGCTTGCATGCAATCATCCTCAAATAGCGAAGCATCATTGTTTCCCAAAACTGTTGGAATCATTGTGAAGCCAGTGATTTTGTTGTGATGCTCATATATTCTAGTAATCTGTTTTAATGAGATATAGCTGGATTTTACAAAAAGATCCAGAGCTAAATCCATGTTTGAATGGCAAATGATACAGTGGCAGACCTCAGCTCAGGTACAGTGAGTTTTACAACACTGGATTCATTCTGAGCAAGAGTCAATTCAAGCAGCAGCTTGGGAATATGCTATCATAATAAATACAAAATTTGAGACAGTTACTAATTAATAAAGCACCAGAATATTTTTTTCCCCCACCAAGGATATTACTTGAAGCAACATTCATCAGGTTGTTTATCAAGTGCACTAGACAAAGAATGCATCCAGGAGATAGGACTACAGGCTGGGAGAAGAACTCATTGAGAGCAGCCCCAATGAGAAGGACTTGGGGTTTGTCATGGATGAAAAGCTGGCCATGAGGCACCTGTGTGTGCTCCCAGCCCAGAAAGCCAACAGCATCCTGAGCTGCATCCAAGGGAATGTGGCCAGCAGAGCAAAGACATGATTCTTTCCCTCTATTCTGCCCCCTAAGACCCCACCTGGAGTGCTGCATCCAGCTCTGGGGTTCCCAGCATAAGGACATGGACCTGGTGGAGCAAGTACAGATGGGGGCCATGAAAATGACCAGAGGGCTGGAGCACCTCTCTTACAAAGAGAGGCTGAGAGAGCTGGGGTTCTTCAACCCGGAGAAGAGAAGGCACCAAGGAGGCCTCATTGCAGCCTTCCAGTACTTAGAGGGTTTTTTTTAAAGAGGGACAGTTTTTTACACAGGCAGATAGTGACAGGACAAGAGGAGACAGTTTTAAACCAAAAGAAAATATAGATTTAGATTAGATGTTAGGAACAAGTTGTTTACTGCAAGGGTAGGAGGCACTGGAACAGGTTGCCCAGAGAAGCTCCACCCCTCTGAGTGTTCAAGACCAGTTTAGATGGAGCTCTGAGCAACCTCATTTAGAGGGTGGCATCTCTGCCCATGGCACGGGGTTGGAACAAAACGGTCTTTGAAGACCCTCCCAACCCAAGCCATCCTGTGATTCTGTGATGTGTCTCAGAAACAGCAGAAGTAGCTGATGCAGCGAGAAACAACTTTTCCAGGTTGATTGCTACCTATCATTGTGCATAGATCCTACTGTCTTCCTTAAACAGTCTAGAAACATGTCTTAGACACACCTTGCTGTAACAAACTGCTAATTCATCTGACTCATAAAACTACTTTCTCTGGGAGGGTGGGAGATATTGGGCTACGTCCCAATACAGAAATCAATTCAAGATACTAAACCAGTAAATTAAAAAGCAAAAGAGAGGTTTCAATTAGTTATGATGCCATGACTATCACTGTGGATATATTTGTATCACATCAGGGGTGGAAAAAAGGTGTTAATGCATTGCCTTGCAATTGCTGTGAGTCAACAGGAATACGATTGTGACTGTGTTGATAAAATGGCATGACCTGAGCACTATGAGTAATAAAGTCAGACAGACGACTGATACTGTTGAGAAATTCAGTGTAGATCTGCAAAAAATGGTTTCTGTGGGTGTTTCAAAAAGTAGAAAAATCCTTACTCTTACTCATAAGGAGTATTTTCTCTGAAGGAAGGATTGCACAGCCAGACTCAGTGATGGATTGCCAAACAGTAACTGAAGAGAGTTTCCTGTTTTTACGGTTAAAGTTTTCAGAGAATGCTCTGGTCCTCTGTGCTCCTTGTTCACTTCCCATCCAGCAGAATAATATTTGCACAAGAACATTTTTCTTACAATTAATCATAATGCTTCTTTCAGCTGAAACAGCTCTGTATGTGAACTCATACCTGCTTTCCGAAACTGAAGCAAAAGAGACACTAATCTTGTTGATGGGACAAGAAACTGGGACTTTGGAGATGATGTTCTATTTACAGCTACACTGCTTTCTCTCTGTTCTACCTGTGAGGTGGGGATGAAAACACTGACTTCCCATGGGCTATAAAAATCACTAATCATTATTTTCTGCTGGCAGCATGGTTGTCAGTTCACTTCTTTCTCACTAGTCAGGAATATTCTTTCTCTGTTAAATACTACTATATCTAGACTTTAAATTTTAAGTTCTAGGGTAATTTAAATACATTCAGTCTCCAGCTCTGCTAGATGTGTTGGTGAAACCCATCAGATAAGGTAACTCCCTCTTAACTAAATGTTGTAATATTTACGTGAACTCCATGCAATGCAAGGAAAAAAAAACAAAATTTCAACAGAGACACCACCTATTTCTGAAGTGATACATTGAGAAAGCCTAAGATGTCAAATCTGTTTCAAGAGTTCAAGTTCTTCTACAATAGTCAGAAGAATCCAGCAGCTGACAAACAGAAGGAATACATCTCAGACACGTGCTGGTGTTGAAATGCTTGAATGTTTAAGGTACTGGAGGATATATTGAGGAGAGATCACTTGTTTTTGTTATTAATGCCCACATTGAGTTTTGAAGACATGGATGTGTATCAAGTAAATGTTATCAATAAATACTTTATTAGGTTATTAATGGGTATAAGCCCTGCTGGGCCCAAGACTTTCAATGCTGTGGTTATGCTATATTTTTTTAATGGACTTGTGACAACACAGAAGCAATTGAAGAAAATAACATTATCTATATTTTATTTTGAAGGGTAGACTAGTCAGGCAGAGAGAGCTTTTTTAATTTTTCCTCCTTTGCTCAGCAGAAGAAATTAATTAAAGAGTTTATTCATTTGCTAATGCAAAATTTTGGATAGAAATTCTACTGATCTTTTAAGGGCACTGTTGCAACATCTTACCAGTCTTGCACTGTTCTTTATGCAATATATTGTTTATGCTGCACTAATTTGTGATAGGTCTGCTCCCCACTGGCATACATATAACTAATAGGACTTGTTAAAAAATATAAAAGAAGAAAAATGATCTCCAGCATCAGGAAGAAACACAAACTACTTGTTATATGTACTACCTGGATTAAAATAAACTCTCATCAAAGCATTATCAGAAAGCAAATTCAAATTTAGTCATTGCTCTTAACAATCTCCTACTCACAGGATATGTCTCCTCCTGGAAAACTGGACAACTGGGCTTTCCTCTAATCCACATGAACCCACAGAGCCAGAAAACACTGTCTAGTGTGCATACCTAGAGATGCCCTGAAAAATCACCTGAAAAACTGTGCTAATCTTACCCTTTCATGATGCTCTAAGATCGCCCCTGCTTCACTGTTTTGAAAAACAGTTAATGTTGTGCTCTGTTCAGTGTGAACACAAACAATATCACTACTAGATAATGTGTGAGACTTGGCAGGACAAGAATATGTTGAGAAAATAAAGCAAAACTACTCTAATCTTTTCCCACCCAAAAAGCAGCCAGGAAATTAAGCAATAAGAATAAAAGGAGAAGAAAAAAAAAAAAAGGAATGAATAGAACTGATCTTGTAGAAATGTCACAAGACACAAAAATCATCATAGACACTCTTAGAAGAGCTCTGCAGCATTTTATACCGCAACAGGGAGCAAATGGGTCCAGGGTTTTACTGAGGCAAGCCACAAAAGCAGGAAAGAAACTTCTCTCTAGGCAGTCACCATGGGAATGTGTCTCACATGCTCAAAATGTCTGCCAGTTACTACTTTTAATACAAGAATTGTTAACAGGGTAAGTGCTTGTCTAAAACCTTAGCTGTGCCTGCTCAGTGATGAACTGGAACCACCAAGTATCTCTTCTCAGTAGGCTATAAAATGATTTTGCTACGTCCTGGAAAAGAGGAGTTTAAAAGTTTAGAGCTCAATATTCAACCTCAAGAAGGACACTTATTTTCTGTGCTAGGAGAGACTTTGCTCCTCACAAGAAGACAAAGTTACTCTGACGAGTGCAATGGAAGAGTGGTATTTTGTTAACACAATTTTACGAAGTCACCGGACACTCCAGCCCCACAGCCTTTCCCAGAGCATCAAGCCTTTATGAACAAATACCTCCAAAACTTCAAGAAGACAGTTGATATTTATGACTAGGAAATACTGGTTCAAACAGGACTGAAACTTGACTAAATTTAAGACACCTTTCTCCAGTTAATGATTAAATAAATTTTAAAGTTCTTGAACCTAAAGAAGTGTTAAGTCTGACAGCAGGGCAAAAGATGTAAGTCAGTTCTCACTTGGCAAACTGCTTCAAACATCCCCAATCACAAAAAGATAAGCATGGAATAAGAACTCTTTAAGGAAGCTCTACTTTGCATTTGCTGTTGTCTAACAGGAAACAATTGCTATTGAACTGAAAATAGCTGCCGGTCCTCAGCGTGTATAGAGATAGCAAACACACAAGTAAACAGGATAAAACTGTCAGAGCAATAGGGTCTTATCTGATTTTTACAGCACTGCTACTGGCTAAATTGATTTAAACAAAATATATGTTATTTCACTTCCATGTTCCAAGTGTTCCTACATGTCAAATTTATGCATAAACAATATATAGGAACAGAGAACAAAACCCTACATTCATAAATATGAAGACTCATTAGCAAAATAAGCTCTTTTTTCTACACTTACACACCTGTGTAAATGATGGAAAGGGAAAGGACGTGTAAATACTGAAGGACACCTAATCAAGCAGGAGGAGGAAAAATAAGGAAGTGAGTGAAAGATGCGTTCAGGCCGCACCCTCAGTGTCTTCATTATTAATGAATCATGTTTCTTTATAATTGGCAAATACACTTTCCCTTGAACCTGCCTGGTTAACTATTCCATATTCCCTGTGCAGAAGCTTTATCCAGAGCACCAGGATGGAGCTGGGCAGACCTGGCTGTCCTCAGCAGTGGCATATGGTGTCACTCCCTCCTCTCCTCATTCTGTGATAGGGACACTCCACCTTTTTGGCCAATGGCAGAAAGTAGGTAAATCATTCCCATCACAACCACCCCTACAGCACTGCTGAACTATTGCATTTACATGCTGCAGGAAGAGCTTATTCCAGCCTGTTTAGTGTGTTTTGAGTGGGCATGTGGGCTCAGAGCGCTCCCTGCAAACAGCCGCAGCCGTGCTGCCCTGGCACGCATGATCCCAATCCCTTGCTGATACGCCTCCCTGGTGGCAAGCTGTGCTCTCTCTGAGGGGCTGCCAGTTTAAGGCTGGTGCTCGACTTTTAGACCCCAGTTTGGCCAGCAGCTTGCTTGCTTTCTGTGCACTTGCTTGCATCTGCTCACAGGGGCCTGGGTGCCCACAGAACAACCACCGAGCTTCAGTTAACCTCTCACTTCAGTATGGGAAACCTGCAAGAAACTATTCATTACAGCTACCCACACACACCACACCCTGCTTCTTTACAGACACCTATCCATTAACAAAAATAACAATAAAAAAGCCCCCTAGGGAAATGTACTTCTGAGAACCTGTTTTGCTCACATGCTGTCACTGTGAGACATACATAATTAACAAAAGCTATGCCATGGCAGGTTTTTTTTACTATTATACGTTCTGTCAGAGGCAGCATCTTATTTACGAAAGCAGGGATTTTGTAAAACAGACATTAATTGTGAAGCCGAGGATTGCAGGCTAATGCCCTTTTCCTAGGCAGCTGTCAGTTTGCACCCTGGCAATCTCTTTTATAACCCTCTCACACTGCTTTTGGAACAGTATCATTAGCAAAAAGAGCGATGGAAGTTTTAACACAGCTGCTGCATGTCTGGCTTTTTTTCCTGGTTTGGTTTTTTTTTTTTTTTTTAAGACACAACACAGTCTCTTAGAGCTTCCAGCTACTAAGCTGCATCAGTCATTAACAGAAAAGAGAAAAAAACGTGAAGCAATGTATTTTTCAAACTCCAAATGTAAGTAGAATTCAGGTCTTCTCTGTGATTTTTACTTCAAATTAGCACACCCTGCTTGTGCTTTCATGTTTTTAACTGCTAAAACTGTAGATTATTCTTCAACTCCTTTTGTTTCTTCTGGCTTTTTGTATTGTTTTGGGTGGTTTTTTTTTAATGTTTCACAATCAGGCAATTGAATGTTATTGTACCAAAGTAAGATTGCTGCATTACATAAAGTTGCCAGTGTTGTCATATAGAGGAACTGGAAAGTCCCAAAGCCATTGCTCACAAAAGAAAGTTCAATTATGTTCTTAATTGAAAGCACAGACTCCAAAAATGACTGCAGGATTCGTTAGGCAGGAAACAGTCACGGAGGTTTGAACTTTAAATTGCAATTAGCTGAACTTTCTGTCTGACTGGAAAGGTTCTCCAAGGAAAACCCCTCTTTTTCTCAGCTGCCACTTCGCATTGCTGCCTGCAAACTCATTCATATGATGAGCTGCTGTGCCGTCCCTTGGGCGGGGGCAGCTCCGGCAGCCGCGGCAAGGGAGGGAAATCACAGCCAGCTGCTACTGATATTACTGCTGAGGCACTGTGGGGAGGCTTGTGATTGAGCGGGGAGGAAGCTGATAAACACACAGCACTGACTCAATTCTCTCTGCCACTACTATTAGCAGCACCCATAATGGTCACTGATAATTATAGAGTCTGATAGCTTTGAAATTATTATTGCCTCTCTGGGAGGGAGAGACGACTGTATGTTAAGAGATGATGGACTCCTGGAAAATGACCAGCAGCTACACCAAACTGGCTTCACGCCTACAGTCGTGGATGACACACAGAGAACGGTCCAAACCACGAGGTTTGTCACAGAGAAACCCTGACAGGTAAAGGCAAAGAACAAAATAGATTGCGGATGTGTTTCACTTCGTAGCAACTTGGAAGTTTGCATTTCTCTATTTTAAGAATTCAGTTTAATGCTGACAAATTGAATCAGCATGCTCCCAGATGCCAGCTGATGCTAAAACATGATGTGGTTTGAACACCATTAGTTCTTCCAGTGCAATGTTGCATTGTTCTCAAAGCAGACAAGATTACTGTGGTGGGTCATGTTTGTTTCACGTTTATCCTCTTTGTGAAGTTGTATTTCACAGACAGCCATGTACATTTAGACTTGGTCCTGGAAAAAACAATTTTAGAGGAGAGTTTTGCAGAACTCCTTCCCTTGCTCTCTCAAATAGCATTCTCTTGGGAAAAAAAAGACCAAAACCAAACAGTGATTCATAAATAACAGAATACATATCATATGAAGAGGGGAATTATCATCTTCCGTATTGACTGTATTTTCAAACACTTATCCCTTAGTTCTGGAACAAAAATGTGATGCAAGAAGACCAGATAGCAGATGGAGAAGCCTTTTTACAGCATCTGGAATGTCAAAAACTTTTAAGTTCTTTGACTGATTTACCCTCTCTTTATAAAAGAACTCTACATTGTTTTTTCTCTGCTTCTCTACAATGTATTTTACTACCAGTTAACTACATTCAGAACTAATATTATCACATCTTTTCAACAAGTATTTTAGCAGTAATGAGCTCATGATTCTCTCTGGTGTTTATCTGTCTATCAGCATGTCCTGATTTCTCCTGCTGCTGGTGCATTCTTGATACAGTCGAACCTCACGCATGTTTAGGTGATAGATGAATAACTGCAGTGTTCACACTATCTTCAAGCCAGGTCTATAAAAGTCATGGGAACTCTTCTGGAAAGAAAGATACAGCACATATGGATGAACATTTTGTTTAACCTTGGCTAGAGCCACCAGTGGTTTTAAAAGCATTTACTTAAAAAACTTCTTCCTCAATTGTATGATGCTATCTGTCCTCATTAAGCCTTTCTCTGACTTCCTGTTTTCAAGGTAATGGCTCTTCACTGCGGTGAACACCAGGACCTGAAGAATCTTCAAACATTTCTCCAAAGACTGCAAGACAATCCCCTGCCATGGTTTGTTGGCTCTGTGCGTGCATCTTTCAAGGGCAGCTACGTAACCCTTCCACTAAACAATGATGGAAAGTTCAAGTGAACGCTTAATAACGTCTAGTTACTTTGTAGCTTTGGGAAAGCAGCCAAGATACACACTGTAAGGACTAGAGTGAAAATAAACTAGCACAAAGAGCTTCTTCAGACTGCTTTATTTACAAATTGACATGATAGGTATGTACACCAAGGGGCAGGCAGGTCTCTTCCTTTGTGACTGATAAGCAGCTGCAGCAGCCCTGTCTCAGAGCCTGACCTTGTGCTAACAGCCAAGCTCCCTCCTCCCACAGACAGACTCATTCTCCCTCTTTCCATTTCATCTTTACCACTACTACTTCTGTTCCAGTTTCTTCCAATTTGGGGGTCAAAATTCTAGGGTTTGCTTTGTGTCGATCAAGGAAAGTTTCGAGAAAAAATATTTTACAAATACATAATGCTCACAGGAGAAAATCTGCTCCAAAGACATCATTAACCAAGATGTCAGCATCTATATCCTCCAGGATCCAGACTCCTTAGACAAGTCATGTCAACACCATGAGTAAACCATGTTCACATATCAGCGACAGTACAGTCACAACACCACAGAAATCAGGACGAGTAAGATTTTCAGCTTTCTCTGTATCTCATTTTTCCTTCTGAACTCACATTAAGAGTAATTCCAGGTTCTCTTTAATTCTGTAAAACTCTGTACTAAATGAATCAAAATTCCAGTTCAGGAGTTTCCCAACAGCAATAGCCATTAGTCTGTGATACACAGCAAAATCACTGGCTAAAAAAAAAAGCACCAGCATCAACTGCTGTTTTGAAATCATTACTGACTACAAAGTCATGCTGGAATGTACTTTATACCAACTAAAATATACTGTAGCTATAGTCTAATACCTTACTAAGCCAGTAAAGAAACTTCCCTGGGAGGCATATGTGAAGTTTGACACACTTTTTGTGACTGTGCTGAAGGGTCGATTATGGGACTTTCAGTCTCCCTGTAAAAACACTGTAAAAATCCCAGAGTCAGTTCCGACCCTGCTCTCTAGGACACTCCAGGCAGCTCACAGAACTAAAAATCAGTCGAGGAGTTATAATATTTATATAGTGCACAGACTTGGACCAAGCCAAGTATTTAAACACATCTTAGACATACCTTATTTGCCTACAGTAGCCCTGTCCTTTCTCTTAAGGCTTTGTCCATATACCTGATCTTAGCAAGAGCATTTTGGTATGATGGACACACGATTTTAGAAGGAAAAGCAATGAGCCTGCTTCAGCTATCACAGATGCACTGGGAACTTTTTCACTCTGACACACCCATTCACAGCCTGGCAGCACTGCAACCATTACAGAAGTATCCCCTGCTGCTCAAGCAAGTGAGATATATATTTACTGTACACACACACAGCCCTTGGGTGACAATGGCCATGAAAAATGCATTTTGTTAGACTCCTGGAACTGATGAGTACAAAAACAATGTAGAAGCACAACTGTTATCCGTAACCACAAAATGCCTCGAGGCAGTTGCAGTCACAGTGAGAGTCTGCTGAAGGTATGGTCATTTCCCTAAAACATGGTTGAGCCTGCACCATGTGAAATTTCAAAGGCTTTTTGTCACTTTGGACATACAATTTTTATTTTTTTACCCTGTATTAACCTTAGATTTTTAAATACAAATATTTGAAGCAGATAACCAAGCTGCAGGAAGGCAGTTGGTAAACAACTGAATTTTGTCACTTCTAACCCCCTTTGTTCCAAAACCTCATCAGTCAGCCCCAAAGAGACCTTAGAAAGTCAGAAGCAAGCGTGCTTGGCATAAAAGCTCTCCGAATTTCAGCAGAGAGCCCCTCAGTTTTTCTCCTGTTCAGCAAGGCTGTGCCCAAATGCAGTGTGTTCTAGCTGTTGGTTCAGCTCATGTAAACTCCAGAATGCAGCTGGAAGCTGGGGGGGGGCTCACCCCCTTACCCCCCCTCCCCTTTTCCCTGCGGTCCGAAACGGAGCTGGGAGAGCAAACTGCGTTTGTAACAGCAGTCACATTGTCGAACTGAGCCTCACCAGAGCCCTTCTGAATTCCCTAATGCACTTCTGTTCTCAGTTTAAACTTCATTCTTTAATCTTCTGCAATTCAGTTTTTATAGATCTCGAATTGCCCTTTACAAGCAATACACAGCTTTCTGTGATTGTACAGACCAGCACAACTGAGATTACATTTCTGAAACATCCCTGATAACACTTAAAATAATAAAAGTATACAGATGCAAGAAAGCTGTTAGCTATCTAGCAGAAGAACACTTATTACTTTTCATTCATAAAAATCTTACCTGTTTCTGTTAGACAGAGCTTCAGCAAACATAATCCAAAAGTTGCCCATAAGGAGAAGTTGGCCATTGTTTTCTTGGAACTGTTTTGCAAAATCCAAAGATCCTTGCAAGCTGCAGAAAGAAGAAAAGCCCCGACGCTTGTTAAGCCTGCAGTCAATGAGTCTGAAGTTTGCTGCACTTTTTATTCTGATTCAAAGGAACTGGAGTAATGACATAACTGGGAGGGGGAAGCTCCATGAAAGTCACACCCATATTTGCAACAAGTTACCCAGCAGTAGAAGGGGGAGTGGAAGGAGAGCTAGGACTAAGTAGGCACAATAGAGTTTTAAAGAGCCACTAAACCTCTTCTTACACGAGTCCAGTCAAAAGTTATACTTACTGTGCTTGTAGGAAAATTTGTGTAATCTCTCCTGATTTAGCTCAGAAATGCACTGTTTGTTATAAGCTTTTCCTCCTGCATTTAAAATCTCTTCATTGTTGCAAACCAAGTGAACATAAAGCACTAGAGTTTCTGAACCCTGGGAAAGCATCCATAACAGCCTGGATGTTTCCCAAAAAATATTTTGCTTATTTATTCCTATCTCACTATTTTCTCTTTTTGCAGTTCAATTAAGAGCAAGTAAAATGCCTGCTCTGCAGTGAAGCCTTCTGCAATGTTTTTGTTCATTGCTGGAGGATAACATCATGCAGAAGGTAAGTCGAGGTGGTTCAGTTTCCCACAGCCCGTTCTCTGCACAGGCTGCTCCTGCAAGAGTAGTGAATAATGCCAGTGCCAGCACAATGCCAGTGATACTGAGGACTAAGGCTGATATTTTATTGTATTAATGGCAGGAGGTACAGAAGGAATTTTTCCTCCTAGTCCCGATTCAGAAAGCAGAGAAACTGGTTGAAAAGGCGTGAGATCTTTGAGGTTCAGACAAGGTCTCAGTTCCTGAGGGACACATGTTCATTGCAGTGTGTGGTTTTGTTTGGCTCTCCATGAAACCCCTGGTGAAAACCTCAAGGCCTCTGTAGATAAGCAAAAGGCTTGTCTCTTGTGTGCCTTAGCGATCTCCCAGGGTGTCTCCATGCACGGGCTTCTCTTCAGAGCTGGAGAATTGTAACAGTGGTTCCTGTGCCGGGGGATGAGGGGCCACCCAAGCCAGCACATCTCACCTTTACCAACCAGCATGTGGCAATGACTGACAGCCAGAAATGCCCTGATTTCAGTTTCCCTTGCCAAATCTGGAATGAACAGTCCTAAATCAGATTACCATTTTGTCCATCTTCCCACTTCAAAGAATTTTCTCATTAATTTAATCTCTGTTAACACAAACAATGGAAAAATACAGATAGGTCTCTCCGGCCACAGGCACAAGAAGGTCACACAAAGAATTTTCAGGACTTTGCCTTTTCTTTGCCTTTTGACGTAGAGATGGCCGGCTATCCCTTCCTCAACCAGCCAAATTTTTAGCAACAGGTTCCAACAGGCTTTTCCTACAGGTCTAGAATATCTGATGGGACAAACTTAAAGTGAAAAACCTTTCCCTTAAACACAGGGAATCTTTTTATTAAGAAGCTTGCAACTTTGAAATTACAGATAAAACACATTTTCTTTAGTGAATATGCTACTTTTTTTTTTTTTTTAAGTAGCAGCTTTAAAAGCAATTAAAAAGCAATCTCCCATATACCTTACTGTCTAAAGTGGAAAGAGAAATAATTCTGTAAAATCCTGTACATTTATCTCTATAAATGTTTTGGTATCAAAATACATGAATAAAGTTTATTTCAAAATGCTGGTGCACAGTTAATGAATGTTTTAAATTTACTAAGTATATATTTTTCTTCAATTGCTGAATTACTTTTAAAATTCACATCCTATGGATGAAACAGAATAATTAAACATTTAATTAAAACTCAGGAAATTTTGAGTCTTATTTTTGATGAACATAAATTGCCTCTCCATTAATAGCGTTTATTCATAATTATATAGAATTAAAAAAAAAATAAGTTTTCTTTGGCACAGGTAAAGGGAGAAAAACGTCCATTTTAGGGACAGAGGCAGTCTTTACCAGGAGTGGAAATTCCTAGTCTCTTCATGGTCTGAAGTTTCTAATTCTAGCCTTTCTGACACCTATTAAAAAACAGGTTGTTTTCTAGATACCAAAACGTTACTTGTTATTCATCTCAGTCTTTTCAGCACTTCTGCTTGTGTTTGGCAGGGGTGGGTGGTATTCCGCTTTGGAAATACTCTCTCTTGCTTGTTGCCCTAAAAAACTGGGCTAAGATTAGACATGTATAGGCCAGGTGCATGGAGGTGCTAGTGCCTAATGCAAAAGAAAGAGGCAGGTCTATACAAGAAAAATAATTGATCACATGATGTCATTTCACGTGATAAATCACAAGAATAGTTAATGAGCTCTTTGTCTGTGACATGTGAGTTTGGCCAATCCTCCTGCCATCCACCTGCTTACCTGCCAGCCCAGGACACACACGTGCATTCCAACGAAAAAATGACACAAAAATATTTCCTTCTTTCCCACACAAACATGGTCAGCTTATGTTGGCCTCAGGTACACAGCAGTCCAAATTTAGCCTGGCTGCAGGGCGTAAAGCTGCCCAGAAAATTTTGTCAAAGCAGATGTACAACTCTGGAAAAAACTGTTGAGTATGGGGTTTGTTTTTTGGTTTTGTTTTGGGGATTTCTTGGTGAGAAATGCATAACTTCTCCTTTAATTTGGGAAAATCTTAGTACATAGGAACAGAAAAATCCTGAAGCAAATCTTCAGCTGAAGAAATGCAGCAGAGCATCCCTTTTGAGCCTGTCGGTACAGTTGAATATTTGAGATCTGGAATTTGCTTACTTCCTTGGCCACAAGCTGCTAAATTACCGGCACCAAAAATTTGTAAAATGATTAATGAATTAAGTTTTCAAAAGAGAATGTAACAATAAGACTGAAAATGGATAAAACCCCAGCATTTAAAAGAGTGTTTTTCTTTGATGCCTTTGACACAGTGAATATTGAATCTGTGATGGTAAAATATAGTACAGGAGCACCAAAACAACTCATTTGTGATTTTATCACATGTGTGAACTGTAGGCAGCACTAATTAATTTTTATAAAAATCCTAATAGGGAGTTCATATGTTAGAGCCCTAAAAAAGGAACATGCATGGCTTACCAGTGATCTAAAATGATGGTTTTTTTGGCAAGAATTCACATAGAGGGTGAAATTCTGGCCTAGCTTAATTGAAAGACCAAAATTCCACTGAACTCAGTGGGGCAGATTCTCCTGAGAATGAATATTTAGATTTTATATTGTGGACAGACAAGAAAATGGATGTACCTGAATGAACCTGCACTTATGATGAAAAGAAAGGTATCATTGGAGATTGATTTCACTGTAAAATGGGAGAAATTGAAAGAAGGGTAGAATGGAATTTTGTTTCTGTGAAAATAGCTGGCATTTGTCTTCTGAAATGCTGAAATTTCTAAAAAACAAAGCTCCTAATTTTAATCTTTTTCTATTATCAGCAGAATACTAATTTTTGAAAATTAAAAAAATCACTTTCTGAGCATAATTTGGTGACTATATCAAGCTTGTTATTAGGGAGTTGAACAGCAACTGGTCTTAGTGAATATAAAAAGCACAAATGTCATTAGATAATTCTGGGCATGGCTGTGTATATTTTGTGTAGACTACGGGTGATCTGTGAGACTGGCTGCAAATCAGATTTGGGGGAGCAGGGAGCATTTCATACCCACTTATCTGTAACATCAATAAAATATGCTATTTTTAATAAGATTTCCTCCATGTCCCTAGACTGCAATCTAGTTTCCTGCGTTTCAGACTGGATTCAATTTCAGAGTAGATTTAATTTTCATTATCAATCCCGAAAACAGGTTTTGTAATGGCAATGGTTGTAAATGCTCCAGTGTGGCACATCTTGAACTGCACACTTTTCTCGGGCTCAGAGTGCTGATGGGAAGGCACAAGAAGAGCCTGTGCTGGTTTAAGCAAGAAAAGCTGCTCTTTTGGCTGGAGGGCAAAGCACTCCCTCGGGAAGTTGAGCGCCCGGTTCTACTCCCATCAAGCTTTTGTTCCTAGATGTAATTTACAGCCTGTGTCCTGCAGAGAGTTAGGAAGATGAACAATGGCTCCTAGTTGTTTACTCCTGAAAAAGGCAGCAACCCAGATTGGCACCTACCGTGTGGATTCATCAGCCTGTTTTACTGGTTTGCCCCAGATCCCTAAACAACTCACTAATCCAACACAGGCAGAAACCTTCACAGCCGGAATGGCTCAAGCTGGCTTTAAGGAATTCTATGTCGCACCATGTGGCCCCATCGTTTTTCTTGTTCCCAGCACCGCCGCAGTGCACGTAGTCCCTGGCTGACCCTCATGTCCCAGCAGTGCCCAGGCAGCAAATCATGGTCCCAGTCCCCACGGACAGCTCTAACACCACTATCCCCCCTCAGTAACTAAGTTGTTGTTGGAGATGGAGCTGGAAACCTGCCCATCAGCAGGGCCACCAGCTGTCCCAGCCCGCAGCAGAGACACAGAGTGCATTAGTGACTGACTGAGTCACCAGCAGCTGTGCAGGGCTGGGGGAATACAGGGGAACCTGAGGGGAGAACGTTCTCTGTAGGTGTTTTCTGTCTGTCTCTGCCCCTCCTTCCCCTGGCTGGCCTTCCCAGCACACAGTCCATGCAAGAAGTCCCTGGAGCTGATACATCTGAGCAAAAGAAATGAAAGTGGGAATACAGAATGGTGAGCATGAGCTGCTCTCTTTGTGCTCAGCATTCTGTATTCCCACTTTCCTTTCTTTTGTTGGCAGTTATACAATAGGTGAATCAAGCCTATACTAAGACACTTCCTGGATGTACTCTTTCCTCCCCACTGTCTTTCCATTTTCTTCCTTTTGATTTTGCTTTGTGACTTTTACCTCGACTTCTCCCTGTCATCTCCACTAATCTCTCCTTTTTCTTAGCCCCCATTCTTTCTCACCCACTCTCTCTTCCATGCAGCATATTGGAATTATTAAATCAAACATTTAAAGCCCCAGAAGAGCAGGTGAGATTTACAAAAGGCAAACATTCAGGAAACTCCGGAAACACTTCCTATTTGCATAACCAAACTGTTAACTGTTACATACAGATAAATACTGAGAGGCCCTTGTGCCTAATACAGACCTGACCAGAGCCATTCAAAGTCAAGGGAGGTTTTCCACTGATTTGGAGGAATTTTGAATCAAGGTAGCTGCAAACAGGGTTTAGTTCAGTCCCAGTATCTGTATTATGATATTTCTGCTTACTGCATTATGTGTTTCCCCTGTATATGTATATATCCATATCTGTAAAATCTAAGAGGATAGAGGGGTTACATCAGATTTATAGCCACTGATAAAATATTTTCCTATCTAACAAAAGTAAACCCCGAATTTTAGCTGGAACAATTTCACACCAGATCAATTGGTGCCAGTCTTGCAGTAGCCAAATACAACATATCCTCATTTAGACTGCGTCTTAAACATAGCAGTGTGGCAATGAGCAGCTGAGCCTATCTTTTTCAGCTACAAAGAGCACTAAACCCAGACCCTGTCTGTATATAAACAGAAACTTACTAAATTTCAGTAGTCTCCCTGTTAGTCAGTCTTATGCTCCCTTTGAAAGGTGGAAGGGAAGGAAAAGCATCCTAATTTTAGACCATAATAAGCATGTTTGTTTTCAGAGGCAAGGGTTCCAGCTGTTTCCAGCGTGGCTCTAGGAGGGAAGGTGCAGGTGTGCACATGTGGAATGAACAGGGTCAGGAGGCTGACAGGCACAGCAGTGCTAGGTTTTGAAATGCTGAACTCGCTGGGTAAAAGACACACAGAGCAGACCGCCACTCTTACATGTTTTTAAGGAATGCATTGCTGCAGCAGTAGCATCTTCCTCCTCAAATGGGCAGTCCTTTTGCCTTGCTGGATGTGCAGACATCCACAACAAACAGCGTTCCCCCAAAACCCTGTAAGTTCTGCAGGTTAAACATAGCCAGGAATCAATGAATTGGTGCAGCAGCAGCAGCTTGTTTCCTAAGGTTTGATCCTTTCCACCTGGATATACCCAGACAAAGCCAGAACTGCTGTCTCCCTGAGCTCAACTGGAAAACAGGGAGCCTGAGGAGGTATCTCACATCCTGGTGGCACTAAGTGCCCTTCCATGGACAGAGAATGCATAAGGCAGGAAAATCCTCCCAGTTTTTCCCCTTGGAGCCTTATTTCTGAGCTCTACATAATGTATGTTGGGATTGTCAAACAGAAAAACCTACAACTTCTGAGGCAGGTTCCCTTCTCTGTAGTGTAAACAAGCAAAAGAAGGTAATTCTGGGTGACTGAAGGCAGGAGATTTGTGTGAGGCCGGGACAGAGGCACAGAAAATAGAATTCACAAAATTAGTGAGACAGAAACTCTGGTTTTGCACATCTCCATGTGCCTGAATTTCTGCTATAGAAATAGGCAAGGGAGGAGCTGAGTGCTATTACAAGACAATGAGTTTTTCTTGGAACTGGGAATTGTCACACTAGACTGCACATCCATTGCCTGCTTAACAACTTGGCTTAAGTAGCAATGAAAGCCAACATTTTAGAACCTAAAAATAAACACTCATTTGGGATATTATTACACAGTTGGTAAAAGTTCAATTATAGATTAAGTTTCTTTCATTAGAGAGAAATTGCCTAGAACAACACAGCTGTGTTTGAAAATGTACCTTTCATACTGGCCAAAATTTGGCTTATTTGCTTTTTCTTTTCTCTAGTAATATTGAGTGACAATAACTAAGTTAATTTAAGAAAAAAAATATTACTTTCAATATGATTTTGAAAATGTGCTTGCATTCAGTTGCAGTCCCTTTGGGTTACCTTTTGAGGGATGCTTGACAGGATCTATCAGCAACAGATATTAGCCAAAGAGAAATTCTTTACAGAAAAAAAGAGACATTCAATGTTTTATGCAATTTTACATTACAAAATTTGCACTATGCTGGTGATATATAAAAACAATAATCATCAAATTACACAGTAAGACATGATCATCATTGCCAAGCAACTCCATACCATCTTTTGGTTCCTGAATACTCCTTTTTCAATAATTTGTGCTTCATTGATAAAGAAAATATTTATTCATTCAGATTCTTCAAAATAGTGCATGTCTAAAATATTTTCAATATGTTCACATACATTTAGTTTGCAGAAATTCAACTGGCAATAAATACATTATGAGTTATTAGTTCACCCCTAAAACATTACTTATACTGTCTAGATATTTTACTGAAGTGTTGGAAGAATTAAACAGGTCATGTCTCAACAGCTTATTGAACAAGTCAGATCTGGAAAGCTATTAAGGCTCCTTCAGATGTTAAAGTTTCAGCCAACTTGCACTGAATTTACAAGAAATTATCTATGTCTGAGTCATCTGAGATTTCAAAGATACATGATAGGAGAGCAAATTCAGTGATATACAAATAGATACGAGAACTAGCAAGACAATCTGTAGTTTATCTGCTGTCCATTTTATCCAAAGTCTCATCTCTAGAAAGTCCCTCTTCCTGTCTTTTGAAAGATACTTTATGATAAAGAAATTTATACACATAAAGAGTTAGCCGAGGTTCATACTCCCCTCAGCTTGTTTTCTATAACCAACCTTTCCATAATTGTTGCAGTAATTCAATGAAAGTTTTCCCTAGGGGAATGGGTAAAGAGGCAGAGATAATAGAAGGAATAAAAAACTGTTCTGTTAGTCTGATAGATCTGGTACTATAATAAACTCCACACACCACTAGCCAGCAAGCAGGAACTGCTAGACAATACCACAGAAAGAGAATCATGCTAGCAGGTTTTTGAGAGTCTTGAGACAAAATGGAATGTGTGAAGTGCACTCCTGCAAAGATTCTTTCCCATATACAGGAGGAGAGTCGCTGTTTGGTATTAGCTAGCCCAGGAAGGATAGATCTGCATCAACATCAACATGATCTCTTACAAATATATTACTCCCTAAGTGATGAATTATACAAGGCATATCTCAAGGGGCACAGATGTGAGATAGGCTATGAATGTTCAAGAGTCTAGTTCAAATACAGATATAAGGATACTGAAGCTTATCTCAACTATTTAAGGATTCCTTTTTAACTTCTCCTCCCGTATTCAAATTCGGTTCTTCAATCCCAGTCTAGCTAGTTTTTCCTCTCTTCTTAATCACACAGTTCTGTACAGACAGATGTATCTGAAACACAGTTCACATGGCCCAGTCCTTGCTGAACTTAGCAGGTCCACAATACTTTGCACTTTTTCTAGCTTTAGAGAACTAAGTGCAGCACTCATAGAAACCTGGGAAATAAATATGTAAAAATGCAGCATACACTGCTAGTCACAAGCAGCCAGAAGCCCTTACTGAATGCCCAAGGAGGCTGAGGCTGTCTTTACCTGCTATAAACATTCTAACCACAGCTGCTAGTGGACATTTGGTCCCCTGGGTGTCTCTCAAGCAGTCACGTTGAAGTTGCTCCATGTTGCTTAGACAAAGAAGTACTAGGCCAGAGAAAGAAGCTGAACCTATGGCTGATGGCTTTATTTGACACTGTTGTGTGAGAATCGAGGTCCTCCTCCCTTCAGGGAGGTAGGCAGCTTAGCATGTATTTGCACATCTGCATAGCAAAGGCAGCTCTAGCCTGCTGTCAGCTGAGCCTGCCTCAGAGCTGAAAACATTGTAGCCTCGCTTGTTTGGCATTGCATACAACTAATTAGCCTTGCAGATAAGCCTAACTAGCTAGGACCAGCTACACTCTGGTAGTGATCTATGGCTTTCAGGAACTCGTGTCTTTACATACCTGGTGATTACAGCTTGTGGAAGTACCAGCTGGGCACAGCTCTTTGCCCTCTTCTGCTGTAAACTGAAGTCTTGTCCCTTGAGGTGAGCTTACCTAAAGGACATGTCCCATTGCAGGATTTAGCCACCAGTCACCTGTAAGATTGCTTGTGACCTGTCAGATAAGAAAGAGTAGATCAAAGGAGCTGCCTGTGCTTTCCCCACCTCCCTACTCTTTTCCTTTGGCAAAGATCTGCAGGATTTCAGATTTTGGTGGTACTGATTTTTTCTGAAGCCAAAATCAGTAACAGACTTAAAGCCTAAAGCCAACAGATTCTAAAACCTATTTAGTAACAGATTTTGGTCTTGCCAAATAAATTCTTTGCCAAGCAGGAAGTCTGGCCAAGCAAGAGTAGGAAAAATTTCTCCTGAGGCTTAACTGGAGCAAGCGGTGAAATTCAGACAGGAAAAAAATGAATCTGAACGTGAGGAAGGTCCTGTTGTGAGACCAGCTACATAGTGGAATAGCTTTTGAGAACATGCTCACCCTTGCAGAAGAATAGATGAAATGACTAGACCTTTTAAACTATGACTCTGTGATTCACTTAGGATCCCACATCTCAAGTGCTGTACTTGGAACATCTGAACAGTCACTGAAACCAGTAATAGGAATTAATCACAGCACGGTACCATTTGCCACTCCTCAGAGACTTTGCTGCAGACAAGGGGTGCTTTCAGTCACGCAGCCTTCAGACTAAAACTCAGCTAGTAGCTTTCTCTGTTTCTTGAAACACAGGTTATTTGCTTTATGGGAAAGAACATTTGTATTTTAACCCATCTCTTCTCTATTTGTGTTATCAACCATCTTGCAGACATCCTATTTCTACATTTTTCAACTATCCAATTAACATCCCTGACGGATGGGATATTATCAGTAGGTAGCAAATTACTGGCTGAAAAATTAGGAACAGTCTGAGTATGAATTGATGAGATTAATTTTTAATAGTCTCTTACTTTTTTGCTCCAACAGAAACACCAACTTATTTACACTTTACTCCACTCAGTGCCACTGTCATGGAAAGAGGGCATTATGCTCTGGGCTCTGCAATGCCATTAGAGCCTCACAGGATCAAGATCTTAGAATAATTTCTACGCCCTCACAGATTCAGTAATTGCTTCTGACACAAGAGAAAACATGTGGGTTGGTGCATGACTGAATGGAGAGTTCAAGACACAGGCATTTTAAAGAAAAACATTTGTACAAAAGAGTTCTCATAAAGAGACATATAGTGATCTCCTAGGTCAAGTATGCTCTCATTGCTGTGCTATTACACATTCTTCACTGCTTTGCATGCTGAGCTATTACTTTGCAAATAATATTTGCTTTTTAGAATGGTAGGCAGTGCTAAAGGAATATTGGAATTAATAACTGTGCAGCTCTGACTTGTTTCAGAAATTCTTGTGAGTGGAGTGTTACAAAGGGAAAGAAATTATAGATGAGAGGGACACAGGATTTGAAACAAGGGAATAAGGACTGAGTTGAACACATTCTTTTCTGATTAGCATTATTCTAATGAGGCCAGTGAATCACTTCTGAGCTGCAGCTCAGAAACACGAACTATATAATGACCTCTTCCTATAAATATGGTAGTAGAGTATGGAAAAAGTAAAAAATCTGGCAGGAGATATGTTGTCACTGAAAATATCAAGTCTAGAGACAGAGATCTGAAGCAAAATGTCCTTATATAATGTCATTCAGACAACTCTTTACAATGCTCATTCATGTGCACAGCTTCAGCCATGCAACACTGACCATACAAGCAACACTGAAGCATCTTTATAAACCTGAGAGTCACAAGACAAATTCTAGGAAACAGGGGGAAAAAAGGGGGAGTTACAGAAGTTCACATGATGGTGGCTCCTTTTCCTTGAGAGAGACTACAGGCTTACACAGCAGTACTAATCTCAGCCCTTCTTTCCTATGGGCAGAGACTCAAATTCACCAGATTTTTTGTTCCAGCCTGTGCCTTCCCTATTTCTAAATAGTCCCAAAATGAGCCAGAATTTGATCCTATCTATCTTTAAGCTTTGGCTCCTGAATGTAAAAACTTCAAAACAGATTTGTCCTCTTAGAGGTAGAAAAGTAATTTTGGGTTTATTAAAGATTCCTTTTCCATGTCAGTGTAAAAATACCTTTTTTTCCAAAAAAACCACCATTTTTGACCCTTTGAACCCTTTCAGCATTTTGAGGTCTGGGTACTACCTGTCAGCCAGTCTTCCAGTGTAGAAAGCAGTCTGAATTCAGATGTTCGGCCCGTCTTCAAAAAAGTCACAACCAACCCAAAAGGCACTCAGATGTGTCTCTCAATTACCTCAAACTTCACATTAAAAGGAGAATAAGATACAAATTAAAGTCTTAGAAGTTTGGTCCATTCCATGCTGGAAGTATTAAAATCGAGGAGCTTGTTTTCCCCATTTCAGCTGTAAAGTTTAGCTTTTTTTAGGAATTGGAACCCATGGCTAAGGCTAAACACTTACAAGTGTAGGACCATGTTCAGTAAACCAATCTGCTTCACTAGCCCAAATACTATGTTGACTTTTCTCCCTATGAATTCCCTAATACCTGACAGATTTTAGAGGGAAAAGGAAATGCCAAAATCTCAAGAGTTTCTATAAATCTCAGTTTGCCTTCTCTGTTAAATCGAAGACACGAGCGAATTTGCATCTCCGATGAGTGCTGTGAGGTGGAAAGAGGTGCAAACCAGAGGAGATGTGTGGAGTAGAGAAAAGGGGAGCCTGGAGAGAATTCAGAAACCTGCTGTAAGTCAGAAAATCTCAAGCTCTAGAAAGGAGACAACAGCCACAATACGGACAGAGAACTCATTTCCACCCAGCAGTTAAGGCTGTGTTGTCTCAATCAGCAATCATTTGCATGTAACCACTTCCTACTCACCCTAATTCTGGATAAAAAAAACTTCACTTATTAATTTTATTTTTTAATTCAGCATCAAATACATTTGCTTCATGATTTTTAAAAGTTTCTGAATTTGAATCAGAAGCCATGTGTGGGGTTTATAAATAAAGTCGAGTTTCCAAAGGAACAAACACTTTTTCTCAACTTCCACCTTAGTCCAATCATTTCTTTCTTCTGCATGTGGTGGCATGAAGAGTAAAGGAAAGTCACAAATAACATGCCAGGTATTTTGCAATGCACTCTCTCAATTACAGTCAATAAACTGCACATCACATGAGAAGCTGCAGAACGGTGTGTAACACTAGGTTGGGGGTTTTTGTCAGGATTTTTTTTTGGTTAGGTTTTTGTTTATTTGCTTATTTGGGTGGTTTTTAGTTACAATTTACTTTAAACCTGAAGAAACCTTCAGCATCCTCTTAAGGGAGACAAGAGTCTCAGCTATGCAAGTAGATTACAGAAAGGGCCAGGCTGGCATTTGAGGATTGGTTGTTTTAGATATTGCTCTGTATTTCTCTGTGCTCATAGCACAGTTGCTATGCTGTTTGAATTCCTATGCAACTATTAATGGTGTTTTAACTCGTGTAGAGAGGTTTCTTTTAAAAGGAGAGAAACTATAGCAGAAATATAATTTCTGATTTGGTTGTAGATGTCCATCACATTAATTATCCTTAAAAAAAAAAAAAGTAAAAAAATACAGTTGCAATACCAGGTTTTTTCGTATCTATTTTCATTTTGAGATGCAAATAAAGGCTGAAACCTCTATAGTAGCATGTAGTCATCCAAGTATACTCGTATATGTGTATATATATATATTTCTAATGTATGTGTGTTTGTTTAAAACCAGAAACATTATGAACCACCCATCACATTTGTAAAGAGCAAAACTAAAAGAAAAGCAGAAAGAACAAAAATGCGTGAAAATCCTGAAGGACTTCAGTAGAATCCAGCATTAACCCAAATCAAGGAAACACTTCTCTGTATCTCTTGTGAATCCCCACTTAGAATCCTGCCAACTATGCCAATTTGTCATGAAAGAGTGGGTTAAGGTTGCTTAAAGAACCACTATCAAAGGTATTAGCAAAAAAGATATTAGTAGAAATTTATAAAAATGCGATTTAACAAAGCTTGATGGGAAGGTTCCATCTATTACTTACTAAAGGGATGAAACACACAAGGGAAGATTTATTTAGCATTGATTTAGAATGGTTTACACAAGGACAAAATATGCAAAAGGATGAGGGAGACCCTCTCATTGAGTCACAAGGTTCAGAGTAGACCCCCTTGCTTTCTAAACTCCCCATGGAACTTAGGTGTGGCTTGGTCCAGTCTGTATAGCTCAAGTAATTATAATGATTCTTTATTTCTGCCACTGACTCAAAATACAGTAAAATAAGTTTTCCTTTATAACACCACATTACTGCATGTTTCTGCTGTCAGAAACTGAGTGTTTAGTGCAGTGGGAAGCACGGAGAATGTCCCCATGTCTCAGGGCCCTGTCTCTGTCACACTAGAATCTGTGATGCCACTGTAGCCATACTAACTACAACAGCAGCACATGTTTGGGGTGGGGTTTTTTTTTTTACTTTTGTGCAAGGTCTAAAATCTGCATTCTTGTCCAGTGACTCTTCTTAACAACTCACTGAAGGAACTTCTGAAATCTCATTATTTTAATATTTGAATTTCCCCTTTCTACTCCCTAAAAGGCCCCATTCCCCACTCTCATCCTGTGACAAGTAAGAGTAATCTCATCACTTCCACCACAAAAAGTACCCAACTTTCTCGCCTAAATTTAAAAAGTCAGCGTGTCATAATTTTTCAGTCTTTAGTTAGGTTTTACAAAACCCTTGCTAAACCATTTTTTCTGTGGCAGGATGTTAGGTTAAAAGTTGAGTCCATCTAAGTTCTCTTTGAAAAATTCTTTTAAATTTTAAATACAAGATGCATTCAGCAGTGAGCTACCCATAATCTCTGGTGTTTCCACAGAGCAAGAAACCTTGCTTCAGCATGGGGTAATCCTCAATATATCTGCAATGACTGATATCACGTTACTGCCAGTGCTGGATACAGAGACATGTTCTGTCACATTCCCTCTCGAGTGCAAGTTCCTGTGTTACTGTACAGTCATCAATGGCTCATGATCCTGGCTCATCAAGTGCCTATTTCATACTCCAGGCAGCTTCATTTATTTGTAACTGCTGCTGAGAAACTCTTGATGACTGCACATATTGTTCTAATAAAAGTGCTCAGGACAAAAAAATTCCCAGAGAGAAAGACAATTGTTTGCCTGCTAAAGAATCTCTGAAACACAACTCTTTGTTACCTTTCATAATATCACCTTGTACAAGAAGGTACTGTACTTCCTGCTGTGCTTCCACTCATTCAACAAAGGCACAATTCTTTTTTTTATTCTGATTTACTCATTGGATTAAGGAGAATTATGTCAAAAGAGAAATAAAAAAGAAGCTGAGTTAACATGTTAGTTCAGAGAAACATTCTGCCCAGTCTGTTGCCCTTTTATCTTCCTGATTAAGTAAAAATTAAAACAAAGAATCTTCTTGCGTGCCCTCACTTTTCTTTGGAGACATGCATAAGAGTGTAACGTTATGATTTGGGACACTTGTAAATATTATTGAATAGTATGAAACTGGATCTGTCCTTTATCACCATGTTTAAAATACCTTTTTAGAAAGACAATGTTTTTCCCCACTGTTTTTTCTCACTGCACTTCAGGGCATACCCATTTACTGTATTTTCACAGAATACATGGTCAGAGAGGGAATTACTGATGGTGATGAGATTATTTCTCCCCTCACTTAGCAGACTGTAAGATGTGTACTCCCAAAGCAGCAATGACTGCAGCTTTTCCACCACCCATGAGATCAGAACCATAATTAAAGAATTTCCTTTTCCATGTGGAAAGAATTCCACATTCTTTCTTTTTATTTTATTATTTCCCCAATTCTTCTGGCTTATAACAAAAAACCTGAGCATAAAATATCTATTTCCCTGAGCTCTTTAAGCAAAGTGGATATAATCCCTTCCAGGGATCTCTCAGCTTAGAACTCTGTATTTTAAAGAAGTTTGCAATTCTGACCTAGAAATTGACTTGATTGTATGTTTATAAGAATATGTGTTTACATTTATGTTCCCATTTCTGAATATTCAGATCTTAATGGAAGAAATTATTAGATTAAACAGGAAAGTAAAGCAGTGATAATCAGTGCAGAAATGTTAATGTTGAGCCTAATAGTTTCTCCTTCAAAGAGTAGGCAATATTCATCTGTGCAATGCAAACAAAACCATTCCTCCAAAATGGATTTTCTCATTTGAACAGATGTAGTTAAAATATTTATTCATCAGCACTTTCTTAGGCCAGAGAAGGCAATTTATATTCTACTGCAATTAGAAATAACTGGATAGGTCAGTATTGCAAAAATCCTTCACAGCACTTTTAAAGAGGAGCAAATAAATGATTTTGTGCTCTATGCCAATGTATGTGGCCCCACTGACTTGAGAGGGAGTGCACATAGTGACAATAATTTCACAGCATTTGAGAAAAAATTTCAGACATTGGGAGCTGATTTCCTACACAACCAGTTGCAAAGGGAATGCCAATAATAATAGAGCCCAGCAAAGATGTGGGTAACACAGAATATTGAAAATATTCTTCTTTGCCAGGACCAACAATTGGCATGTTTAAGCCACACTGCTTTGGAGATATGCAGAGCTGTCCAATTTAAAAATAAGCTTAAATAGATAGACTACTTTGCTGAGAAAATCTGAAGATGCACTGGAGTGCTTGCAGGAATTTTCCTGGTTTGTGCATATTTACCTCTATGGTAATAAAGAAAATTATTTGCACGGGGTCAGAGAAGATCAGGGGTTTATAGACAGACAATGTTATCTACATAAATACTAATGCAAATAATAATTTGACAGTCTTCATACATTTCTTTTCTACCAGACTTCATTAGGCAAAATTAAATTATTTCAGTGACTGAGAATGCAAACATTGTTTTGAAAAGTCTCAGGAACAAACCTGGTCTTTCCACATCAAGGTGTCCTTGCTGGTATTTTTCTAAATAACATGAGTCAGTAATGATTCAAAAATTCAGTATGTTTTCCACTGAAGCCCTTGATAACCTTTCTTATATTCATTTCAGGAAGAAAAACAAATAAGCCCACAAAAATTTGCTTAAGCCAAAAATAACAGGTTTTACAGGGTTGCACCAATTCCATCACGTTTTGATCTCACAAATGAAGTGATTGCCACCCAGAAAAACTCCCTTTTAATATATGCATCCATTTGAGCTCTTGAATTGAAGAATAAAAGCTCCATAAATCATAAATTGAAGAATCAAAGCTTCATTCAGTTTTAGTCAAAAGATACTGCAGTTGCCCAAAAGGGCAGGAGCAGCAGCAGCAGTATTGCTTCAAAGCAGCTCTCATAGTCTATATGGCTGCATTTTTGCTTCTCTAAGATGCTTGTTTAGCACTCTTGTTTAATATAAATAATGCTTGTGGGTGATACTGATACATTCATTTTCCCAGAACATTGTTAAAGTTATGAGTTTAACCAACTGCAGTAAGTACACCATATTTCCTTTCAGTATGGTAAACTGAAGTAATTTGAAAGACCAAATTACCAATTAAACAGGAGATAATGTGTTTCTTTAGTCATTCTAACAGCAGATCTCAGAGGAGCATTAGGATCTTTCTATTTGAAATTTAAAACAATACAGATGAAAATAATCTCTACTTACATGCTCGATTTCAGGATTTCTGTATTTCTTCTTCAGATAAATTTATGCTACCTTATTTATTTTCACATCACTTGCTGTCAAGTGAATGCATAACGTGTTGCTCCTCGGTCTTGAGATATCAACGCTGATTTTCTGTCCGTCATTAATTGTATCTGTTGGTCTGGGTGAACATATATTAGCTTAAAAATTTGTTCAGCTTTAATTGTCACTGAATTAAATACTGAGACAAGGGAGTAGTTTTCCATGAAGCCAAGACCTGTTAATGGACACAGCACTGCAGTTGTGGCCTCACCAGTGCTGAGCAGAGGGGAAGGATTGCCTCACTTGATCTGCTGGCAGTACTTTGCCTGATGTCGCCCAAGATATCATTATCTGCTTTGCAGCAAGGTGTCCTGGTTTCAGCTGGGATGGAGTTAATTTCTTCTCAGTAGCTGGTACAGTGCTGTATTTTGGATTTGAAATGAGAATAATGTTGATAACACACTGATGGTTTGGGTTTTGCTAAGTTCTGTTTATCTGAAGTCAATGACTTTGTTTGTTTGTTTTGTGTCTCATGCTCTGCCAGTGAGGAGGGACACAAAGGAAAAGAAACTGGGAGGCAGCATAGCCAGGAAGGGTGACTTGAACTGGGCAAAGGGATGTTCCACACCACAGAGTGTCATGTCCAGTACGTAAACTGGGGGAGTGATCCGGAATGAAGGGCGGGGGAGGAAGGGTGATTTGGGTTCAGGAACAGGGTCTGCCACCAGAAAATGGGTGGTGAGCAATTGTATTGGGCATCACTCTTTTTTTCTTCATCATCATCATCATCATCATCATTATTATTATTATTATTATTATTATTATTATCTTTTACTTTGTTTTCAGTTATTAAGCCATTCCTATCCCAACCTACAAGCCTTACTTTTGATTCTCCTCCCCATTCCACCCGAGGGTGGGGGGCAGGGGGACTGAGCGAGTGGCTGGGGGGTGCTTAATTTCCAGCTGGGCTTAAACCACGGCACAAGGGCACATTACTGTCTCATTTATCCACTCTACTCATCATTTTCAGTGTTTCGTTTCTGCTGCAATCAATGGAGAAAAAGTTATGTGGTCTAAAGGTCAGCTTAAATCCTACCTGGAGTGTCAAACAGTGCATCAAGCGTCTCCCACAGTTAGTGGGAGATGGTCTTGAAAAGCTACTGAATTTTTGGTCTTGTTTTTGCAAGCAATCAGGGAAAAAGAATTTTAATGGTTCAGCCTTAATAATGGAAAGTTACAGACTCACTTCTGAAAAAAGTGATGAGTTTGCATTAGAAGTAAAGCTAATACTTAATTGAGCAAGACTTTGAGCAAAATGAAACAGCTGAATCAGTCTGGAACAATGTAGTGTTGAAACAGGATGGGAAAAAATCAAAATATTTACATTTGGAAGGAGGAAACAATGCAAATGTCGCTGTGTAAATTTTTGGTTTAGAAGATCCTATTATCAAATCAATAGGAGCAAAAAACAAAAAAGGAAAAAAACAAAAAGAGAATAATAGTTTAGATGTAGGTGTGGTCTAAGGCAAAAATTATACCATGTGTGTACCATAATCTCATTTGCAGTTAGCATCAATCATAGAAGAAGAGAAATGCACATTGCTGTTTGCTGTTTGTGGGATTTGGTTTCCTGTCCAGTAAACTGTTCTCTGCTCACAGTTCTAAAATATCACTTGCAGCTGTACTAAAATAAAAGGTACATGCCAACCATGTGAACTAGACTGCTCTGTATAATGGACCTGTCTGACCCTTTTTTTAGTGCACCCTGTTTTCCATAAACTTTATTGGAAATGGCTTTATATTCAATACTCATTAAAGAGGAAAATATTAAATAACAAGTGAGCCAAGAAAACAAACAGTCTCCAGAAACTTTTCCATGTTCTAATGATTCTCTTTTTACAGTTACTTTTTTCGGATATCTCAATTAGCCAGATTTTGTTTCACACATGTGCTGCATCTGTGAAATCTCTTTTGTTCATTTTCTCCCAAGTTTTGCTGAAGTGGTTCCTACAGATCTCAACTCTCTGTGCTTTTATGCTGTTCCTGCTACTGACAAAACTCTTTACCAGCTGCTAATATAAGAGCTGGATGGTATCAGCTCTCTCCCATACTCAGTAAATATCTGTGTAAGACATAGCAGATTCTTTCATTCTAAAGGCACTGAAAAAAGGTTGGCAAAGGTTGTATTAAAATTTTATCAATGATATTGAGAATTCAGGTTGAAAATCGACACTGTCATTTTATTAAAACATTGTGATAATCTAGATTAAAAACATTTTCAAACTATTTTTGACTGCTTTTATCTGCCAGGCCTTCAGCAAGTTCTCAATTAAATTGTCCTTAAATACTGTTTATGGGAAAGTAATGCAGATCAGCTTTTTTCTTGCCAGCTATTAAAGCAAGCCACTTCATTCATACCATTCATCTATTCAACTGCAACAGAGATTATTTAACTAAAACTTTACTCTTTGACTGATTTCTATGTTTCAGTTCCCCTTCCTTTCCTTCCCTTTTCTTATTGACTCTCTTCAGTTGTTGAATTCACTAAAAATTTATTGCAAGAAATGTCAAACGTACTATGTTATGCATTTGAGGACATAATTCAGATGGTTTGCTTTACTCTGTGTATTTATGTTTAACATGATCTCACAGAAAACTCTTATCTTCAACAAGTTGCTCTCAGATTTTGGACTTCCCTTTTCTGTCGTTTATAAGGCTGAACAGAAGGAACCAAGCAAAAGGAAGTTAAATGACGTAAAGACTATTTGCTCCCACTATAAAGAACACCAAGCTAGGGAGGCAACGAATGCATGAGGTTTCCTGAGGAAATTACCTTGCCATAGCAACCAAAGGCTTTTTAGAGCTAACAGATGAAAAGGTTGGTTCTTGACATCTGGGGTATAGCTCCTACCACCCCTCTCATGGCTCTACCCCAAAGCTCTAGCTCATTCAGCTCTAGAATTCATGTTTCTATTAAAAATCCGAGAAAAAACTTAAAAATACCTACAGCAGGCAAGACAATAGTGACACACCTGAACAGCAATGGCTTTCTCCCAGATTTCCATGTAGAAATGCAGCAGATGTGTAATCATCAGAACTATGTCACTGCAGTCCTTCCCACCCTGAGAACTAACAAGTACCTTTTCCATGGAGCACTAATAGGAGCACAAAGATGCAGCTGAGATCGAAAAGATGGCAGACAATGTTCTAAATGAAGGCAGAGAATGCTCCAGCATTCTCTCAGTAGTCTTTTTGTTTTCACTCCACAAATGCATGAAAGAGCCGTTCATTGTACTGGTTCTGTGCCAAGGAAGAAAGTAATTCATGGTTTTGACCTTCAGTGGATTGGGACTAAAATACTTCTGCTAAATCTCTCCTTCACCACATGACTGACCTCCCATGTGCTACCCAGGAAACACTGAATCTTCACACTATATTTTTCTGTTTAGTTCAGGCATAGAGAAAATACTGCAGAATTTGTTCCTACTTAAAAATTACTGGTGAAAAGTGTTGCTGTCTCGATCAGGTCTGATTAAATGGGATTATATTACTAAGAAGCTGACTAAGGAAGAATAAAGCTTTATGCCATGTTTCCATTTGTACAGTACAATCTATATTCACCATCTATATTATCTCTTTTGTAACCACAAGCTGTCTAAGCCTCACACTTATATTGCCCCATATTAACCAGATTTTAATGACTATGCTTGTGCCCTTCTGCAACTACTAATTGTTTATGCAAAATATAAGCTATAAAACCTAAAGGATTACTATCCCGAGGAGGAACACACTACGATGTTCTGGCAACGGATCAGAAGTTCTTTGCCACAGTTGCATTAAAATAAAAAAAATTTCTCCTCTGTCCAAAAACCCACCCAGAAACAACAGAGGATTAAGGTTAAGTGTAGAATTTTCAGCATGTAATAATTGCTCACCACATCTGTTAGACCAGTGGGGAAACCTCCAAAATTCAGATATGCTTTGAATTCTAATGAATAGTATTCCAAACAGTATTCAATAGTATGCCAAAATGTTCTTTCAAAAATTACTGCAACTACGAGAAAAAAAAAAACCAAACAAAAAACCAAGCAAAGTTTGCACGCAAAACTCCTTCAAATAAATGATACTGAAAATGAGGCCAGGTCAAGACTAGAAAGTTCTCCCTTAACCACTATACGGGAACACAGTCTGGAAACTAGAAACCACTATCACTTCTGGCTCGTGTCCACTGCTGCATCTTTTGAGCTATTCCAGGCTGATTTCAGACTGGTAAGCAGCAGGAAATAGAACTAATTTTATGTTCTACTCAGTCTCTTCTGCTGCATTTTGGGGATACCTCCAATGCCAGTTTCTTTCAAGGATTCTGTTGCCTGTGTCTCCTACACTGCACTTCTGCTCTATCACTTTTGGGATGTCTTTCAAAGCAGGACAATTAGGTTTGTGCCCGGTAGGAAACCACAGGCAGTAGTACAGGCATTCCAGGCGTAGGCAATGCTCCAACAGGCACTGGGAGTCAGGAGCAAGGCATGCCTCGCTCAGCCTCACTGCCCTGCACCCGGCTGGCACTTGTCAATGTGTTAAACCTCGTGCCTGGCTCTTCGTGCCACATCTCTTTATATGCAAATACACACCATCAGAGATATTTTAGGAAAGCAAGAGGGGTGGACTAAATGATCTCAAGTCTATTCCAACCTCGACCACTTTTCTAAAAAAGACCAAAAGTGCAAAATCTTTTAGGATAGGAACTCGGAGATGAGCCTGAATGTGGATTATGCCTGATTGCCCTATGTCAAATGATGTGGAGAACAGGCACTGTCCCTTCAGGAGTCCAAATTTACACAAACATAATCAGTGATCAGATGGCATTTAACCAAGGCATGTTTTACACTGGGTTTAGAAATAGGTTCATGTGACATAAATGGGCCAGAAAGGATATGGGCAAGTCCTATCAAAATTTTTGATGAACAGTTCTATCAACTCTTCTGGACCTGAGAGAGTGACTGAAGGTCAATTTTAAAGCACAACTTTTTATTTGTACTACAGAGTAGTAAAGCAATCACTTTGAAACAAAACCAATAAACATGTCTGAATGCAGCAGCTGTAAGTATGATCAAATCCTACTGCTGTGCAGATTCACACAAAGAATTTAGGCACTATTTATAAACATAAACCCACTGAAATTATAACTTGTATGTTCAGAAGAAAAACATTTTACTTATTTTTGAGTCTCTCTCACTGCTTGCTCTCTATGAAATCAACCTGCATAAGTACTAAAAGCAATTGAGTTGAGGAAGTTTTCCAGAAAAGAGTCATGAAGAGTGATACAGAATCATCAGGCTGGAAATTGTTCTTACTGGTTTAAACCTCCTCCACTTACAAAAATCTGAAAGAATCAGATACATCATCTGCAAGCACTTAATTTTTTCATTTCTCATTTTTGCCACACCTCTATGGAATCATCATATGTTCTTGCCCTTAGACCACTTACTAGAATGGCAATCAGAGAAAAAGAAAGGGAAACACTTTTTTGTTGCTGCCTTTTAGCTCTTCCACTCTAGTTTAATCATCACCTGTCACTTAGGAACACCCTCACATAGGACTTGTATCTACAAAAGTAAAGCACCACATAAAAAATTACTTTGTGGGCTTTACATGTTGACCTTGATGTGTTCCTTGCAGAAAAGAATTACATCATTTTAGTTGATATTATGCATACTTCCTATGGGGAAGTTTCCCATGGGCAGAAAGTTGATGGCTTAGTTTTATCATTCAAAACCTCTAAAATGGTTTCCAGAAAATTTTCAGTAGGTAGATGAAAAATCATTGAATTTCTGACACAGCTTTTCTCTTCTCAAACATACAAATTTAGTTACGTCTCCTGTAAAATGTTTTACACTGAAACTTGAGGAATCTCAAGGTTTGCAGTTTCACAGAGAAAAAGCAAGTTTTTTGGCAATTCATTTTCTCTATGAAATGAGCAGTAAGTGTTACTTTTGCAGAAGTACAATGCCTTGTAAAAACAAAGCTTTTTTTTCTAACTTGGTAGGTTTGAACACTGAGATGAAGACATTGCCAGTGAATTTAATCAATCCCTCGCTGTGCTAGGATACATTAAGTGAAATACCAGAGCAGTTGAGACCAAGTACAGTGTTCTGTACTCCCTCCTCTTCATCTATCCTGCATATTTCAAGCCTCTCCATGACCATCCTAGACTGCTTCCCTTTGATTATATTTTCCTACATTAAAGGGATTAGATAGTTCTGTGCAATTCCACCACTTTCTCATTTTCTGTCAAGCACAATTCTCTCCCCTATTCAGCATCCAGCACAGCAAAACTAAATTGTGGCTAATAATGCATGTCCCCTTTCTGACAATGTACTGCACTGACAATCTGGAATCTTCTGCAAGTCTTTTTCTTAAGTGAACTGAAGAACAATAGTAGATAAAATGGAAGATTTACTTTACTAGACCAACAGTGCATGTATTTTAATATTTCCTACATGATGCATATTTTTATGCACTATTTACGCATAAAAATTCCTGGCTGACTTAGCCACTCTGGATAGGCCATTGACTCAGACACTGAGACTGGCAAACTGTCTCCAAGTGATACTGTACCTACCTACACTAGGCAAGACAAGTACATGAAAGAGGTGATAGAGAGCTTGGTCTGAGGAAGGCAAGAGTTTAGCACAGAATTTCTATGCACTCCAGCCACTCAGAACAGCTCTGCTGGTGTAGAAAAGCCAGTCATTTCACCATCTGTGCAATTACACATGGAGACATCCTGTGCTACATATGGACTTCTTGTAGGAGTAAAACAATATTTCCAAATATGAAATGGAGGGAGAAGGAGGTGAGTAACAGAAGAAATGTTTGAGGATGGGCATTTTTTGCTTGTGACTTAAATAAGCTCAGCAGAATGACATTTGCATGTCATCCCCTTTCTCAAACTTTGTGCAGTTCCTCAGACACAGCAGGCTAGCAGATCTCTGAGGAGACAGTGTTTTGGTGGCTTATAGCAGCTAAAATGATGACAGGCCATTCAAATAAAGTAAAATGAAAGGGTTTGAGGTTTTTTTACCTGCAGGATCTTCCACAGCATTGATAGAGGTGAAAAAAGAGTAGTTTTTTCTCCTTGGCTACTACTCGAAATGCTACTTAACCCACTAAATTTATGAATAAGTTCATTGCTGTGTTAACAAGGATGAATCTCGGGAAATGTTTACTGAGAAGTGTGTTTATATGGAAGAACTAAATAGTTCCTGCATTGTAGATTAAGGGAACTGGAGAGAGGAATCAGGGACTACCTGTTCACAAAAGATTGAATACACATTTATACTGCAAGTTTAGAAAGATTTTCCAAGCTCACCCAAAGCAATTTCCTGTTCAAAAAGTCACCTAGGCACAAAAGTGATTTTTCATATTATTCTGATCTCTATCTTAAAAGTCCCATGAGTACTATGGACTATTTCTAATGAAGGGCTCCTCCAGAGCCTTCTTGCCCTCATTTTCAGATTCCATACAGGCAAAGCACCTCTGTCTGTTTGATCTTGTGTTCCTTGGTGTAAGATGTCATCTCTTGGTGCTGGTTATCTCCCTCGTTCATGTGCAGAGAGCAATATCCCTTTTTCCACTTTGTCTTTCTGAGCCAAAGAATGCAAATTTCTCCTGAGTGTCTCCATTCTCTTAAGCATCTGTTGTGCCCTTAGTTGCATCTCTTCCAGTTTTCATCATTGTTCAAATACCCACCATCATTACTAGAAATGCTCTGAACGGTATCTACCAAGACTTTTGTCTTTTCTCAGGGTTGCATATCTTGTCAGCAACTGATAGTTGTCCATTCTCTCACCTAAATTCGTCTTCTTTCTAAGCTGCCCTAATTGCCCACTACCCCTGTGGTGGAGCCAACTCAAGTTGTTTTGTAATTTTTGTCTCCATTAAGTGCTTTTCTGTTCTGTACTGTTGAATTTTATCTCATTCCTATTGCTCCAGTACCCAATGCAATCGAGCCTACCTGTGTGATTGTGATGACAACAGATTATGATCTTTGTGATTATCTGTCCAACTCTTCACTCCCGAGGTGCTCCTTTATCTCTCTTCTCCTTTACTAGCTTCTTCTCCACTTTAAATTTTGCACACATTCTCTTCTTCATGGAGAGTTTCTATTGTGATCCTATATATGTTGCATTTAATTCAAATAAATCAGATTCTCCCCACTGCCAAATAATTCCCTGATTTTCTAGAGAAAGAGATGAAATATTTATGTGGCACAACCTCCTGTTTGCAAAATCATTGTTTGAATGCATCCTTGTTTTCAATCTTTGAGTAATCTTGTCCTTCAAATTTGCTCTTAAAGACTTTCTTCTATCCCAGGTTAAACAAATGCACCTACAGACATGCAGATATACCCCTTCCTCTGTAAGTGCTGATAAAACATATGTGTATATTTAATGTTAACCTGAGCATTCTATAATAAAACGATGCAACTCGGCCTCACAATTTTTTGCATGCTAGCTGACTTGGAAATCTCTGAAAGATTGGGCACTGATTTAGGTTTTGAATCATAATAGAGAAATAGCTTTACTCCTGACCACATCCTCACTGCATTAAACATTTTCCACTATAAACTTTTCAGTTCATGTGGCTAAAAGATCTCTTGAAATCTTTGTTCTTAACAAAGTCTGTCTCAACTGGCTTTCTGATGATCCTTACTGTAGCCATACACTTTATGTCTAAGACATGGGGTATTTTTGGCAAGCAGACCATTTTCCATTCTCTCCCAACTCTCTACTTATGGTAATATCTCTCTGGAGGTACCTATAATCTGATTAGGTACAGAGTGCCTTATGTTTTTCCTTGCATGACACAGGAATTCCTGAAGGTTCCACAACATTCTAATTAAGCAAGTGTCAGTACTGTCTACATGCAAGATTCTCAGCTTTCCTGCTCAAATAACTTGACTAACTCATCCCCATCCATCATACAAGAAAATTACTTGGTTTTCTCTCTCAAAACAAAAGGCCTTATTCACAGATCTTCTTTTATCTTTCCCTTAATTTATAGCAGAACAAGCTGGCATAATTCAAGTCACAAGTAATTTCTGTGACTCACTCCTCTATATTATATTTGTAGCGTATTTTATTATGCACCCAAAACAAGCTAAATAACATCTCCCCTTTCTAATTCAGGGAACAACATATAACGAGATGTGTTAACTGTCAAATCTCAGAATTTCTAAGGCTCATCGTTGTAAGTAGGATTTATTTTCCAACTCTTACCAGGAAAGGCAAAAATATCAATCATGCAGTTTCCAAACGTATTTCCTAACACCATTAGAAATCTGAAAAAAACTATACAGTTTCAGTATTGTCCCACAATAATTTATTTTACTGTTTTAAAATAGATTTACTTTTGATTGAAACCTATTTCACTAGAGCCACACTACTTCTTTTTTTGTTTGTTTATGTCTGATTCTATTCTGAGTGTGTTGCATTCTCCATCTGCCTTAACAAGGCATAAATAATGGGGTTTGCAAATGGCACACATCTCAGTGCCAACAACTGGTACCAACATGATTCTTATTCCACCATGTTCCTCTTGTCCTCCACTCGTCTAGTTTCATTTCCCCCACCAGCTCAACTTCCTCCCCTGTGTTACTAGGCTGCGGTGTTGGTGTATAAATATTTGGTTTCTCACTGACTACACCCAGTCTCTGAGATGACATGCAGTTTCTTCAGTACCTATGCTGTTCTCTGTTTCCATCTGCATATTCCCTTTGCTGGCTTTCTGTCCACTGGTCATATTCCTTTGCATTTTGTTGAATACTTATTTACTTGATTTAGGCTCTTAGTGAGTAAATACCGAGCCTCGAGATCACACAAGGCTTTCTTTCTTCCTCAGTTTAAAGTTCATATTTCTCATTATCATTGCAGAGATTTCTCCTGGTAATTGGATTAAAGATTATTTAAAATAGGTGATCTTTTTTTTACATGGCCCACCACAGAACAGTTCATGATCAGTAATATAACAGCCAACATATCAGCTTTCCACGAGTGCTGAGGTTATGGGCAGAAAAGCACTGTGGTGGCAGGAAGACTATAAGGCTCAGACACAGCCATAGAATATCCAGTTCCCATGTTCAGGCTGGTTCCTGAGCTATAAATTTTAGACATGTGCCCAGTCTTATTTTTTAAGTCTACTTTAAAGCATTTTGCAGTCTCATAGTTATACTTCCTCCAAATTTTTCAGGTCATTAATTCTTGTAGTACTTCCTCTACATCATAGTAAATTCTTCTCCTTCTTTGGCACTAATACGCTTCAGCTTTTACAGACTCTTATCACTATTCCCTCTGAGCTGCCATTTCACTTTTTCCTTCCAAGTCCAGACCATAATAATTTTGCTACCATGCCTTACTCTAGAATTTTTGCAGTTTATGTGAGCCCTACCTAACATGTATTATCTAAAAATAATGCTAAATTTTTTCCACTGTCATATCTATGATTTACAACCTCATTACTGAATGAAGCCATAGAATTGTAACCCTTCATGCCGACAACTGACTTAAGCACTGCTTGATTTTTGCTCCCAGCTTTAGTGATGCTTTGTTTCTTACAGTGCAGTGCACCTTTTGAGGATGAGGAAAAATCTTTTTTGATGATGTCTCTGTGCTGTACATCATAAAATGACACCTTGCTACATTAGGGGGACCGCAGGCATTAATCAGAAAAGAATATACAGTGGCCACAGCACAATATCTTGTATGAATGTAGAGCATCAAATACTGTTTTTTCGTCCTTGAGTTTGTTTCTTTTCAACTCCTTGACATGGAGAAAGGTACCAAAGGTGGTTTGGTATCTTCACAGTACAAAGAATCTTGAACAGTTTGTTACTGTTCCAAGTTTAGAACTCCAAGGTTTCTAAATCTCAAAGCTTGTTCTTGCCATAAAGTTCTAAATAATTATAATAATGAAGGCTCAAATACAAATATTAGGTATTTTAATGAAAAGTCAACACTGGTAGGAGAATATTGCCTTCAGCAGCACTTGACAAAGACCATTTGGCTCAGAAAAAGAAGGCCTATGAACCTGCATTAACCTCCAACTGCAGTGCTGATTTACAGATGAAGTGTTCCCAGTTTCCTAGTCTCAGAAAAAAAGACTACAAATAGCAATTCATTTTCCTTTGCAGAGACAATGGAAGAGAGAGAGTATTAGAAAGGCCCTCTTTGTCCATTTCTCCCACAGCATTTTTTGTTACGAATTTCCTTGCAGTTCTGTTACTGTGCACCCAGAGCTGAAAGTCCCATTCTAAGATGCTCACCATGAAGTGTGTGGTAATCAGCTGGGAAAATACAAATATAGCATTTTGAATTTATTTTCTTCCAAACGAGTCCAACTTTTCCTTCATGGACATGAAAACAGACATCACACGTGCCTTTCTGTGAATGGGACAGAAGGGATTAGAAATTCTTCAAAAGCTCTACAGGGAATTTCTACATGGTGGAGAGTTGGGATTTTTTCTTTTTTTTTTTTCCATTTTAATAAAGAGGTACTCTTTTGGCTTACAAGTAATGGCATAGAAGCTCAATAATCTAATCTAATCTAATCTAATGCATGATTTGATGTGAGCAATAAAAATGAGTTGTAGAGAGGAGATAAAGAGTTGTGGGAAAGATGGAGAGAGGGAAAATAAAAAAGAAGAAACATAGGAGAATAAGAGAAGGGAAAGAAAAATCAAGGGGAGAAAGAGTATAAAATCTTTCCAGTGACTTTTAATACTGGTGTACATTTAGGTACAAATAACTGTGCAACAAATACCAGAACTATGCACTATGAGTACAATTGTATATTTGACTTATTTTGGTATGAGGGTGCACAGCTCCCCCTTGAAAATACTTCAGGCAATCCAAAGCAATCACTGGCTGCTCACAGACATCCTAAGAAATATGGAGAAGTTCCAAAACTTTTTTTAACTTTGCCCACCATTTTGATACAAAATCTACCAAAGGAGAATGAAATCTGGTTCACTTTGTCTGCCTCTATGTTTCAGAGCCTTGCAAGAATATTTCCTTTTTCTTCCTCCATTCAAGAATCTAGCATCTAGTTGTTTTTTGTTTTCTTTTGGTTGGTTTTCTGGGGTTTTTTTTTTGGTTTGGGTTTTTTTTAGGTTTTGTTTTTGTTTTGTTTTTTTTTCCTGCGAAGTACTTTTAGGTCATAATATTACAAAGAATAAAAGCACTAAGAAAATGACAAAGCATAGGTAAAAGAGGATGGAGAATTCTATATACGAGGATTAACTAATATCTCAAGTATCCTTCTACATCTCTCTTTTTGAAGGATGCCTGGCAGGACTCAATTTCATTTCAATACTGTAGATCAAGAAAAACAATTTATTATAGTAAAGAAAAGAGAGGAAAAGAGGGAGAGACAAGACTGGCTGTGTTGGGAATTGCCTTCTAGTGAGGAAAGAAAATCCTGAAATAAATATATTTTAAGGCTCAGAGATGGGAAATAAAACACGGAGTCCTATAATTTTAGACTATTGCTTGGGTTAATCTTATGCAGATAGAAGCATAGTTGCATTTGCTGGTGGCTTAATGGCTACTATATGTATGGCTCCAACTATTAAAGCCATGTAACTCTATCTATTTTAAAAATCATGGTTTTAGGTCTGCTAAATTTTGAAATGAATTTTTTCTGGGTGTTTGCTGTGTAAGGTAACTTCAGGTTTTGGAAAATTTCAACCAGAATAGTTGGGTTTTTTCAAAGCATAAAATTTGAAAAATCCAGTGTTTTATTTAACTATCCATACTTCTGACATGGTTTTTTTCCTCCAATTCTTCTAACACCCACATACTTTACAGTTTTACATGGGAGTGGTGGTTGTGTCAGGAGTATGCCATATTCCAACCCTACGAATGCTGCTAAAATTCTGAGAGTAGCTGACTCCCATATGCACTCAGTGGCTCTTTGCAGCCATGATTATCAAATATTCCACGTCCACAGGGCATGCCCAAGCACAGGACTAAGCACAGCTCTCCCTGAAACTGCCAAAATCCACGTAGCCACACAAACTCCAGGGAAATAAAGAAGCTGTCAGAGTTAAGGAGAGGACACGAGCTGACCTATATGCAAGTGGACTGCAAAAAGTATGTGGTAAGACCTGGGAGGGAGAGAAGACCTGGGCTGATTCAGTAAAGAAGAAGCACAGAAAGCAAGAGAGAGGTTGCAGCTTAGAACAGAAGGAATAGAAAAGCTCAGCTCTGTGTTGAGATAAATAAACATTGCAGCCATGTCCACACTCACACCATTTCTCTCCTGCCAGAAGTGGTGTCCCCCTGGAGGTACAGTAAACAGATTTCAGAAATATGGTCCCTCTACAGTACAGCCTCACTGTCCTCATTTCACTCCTTCATTTTCCCTCTAGTGCTGGTCTGGTTGCAAGCATCAGCCTACCACAGATAAAGAGTACTGTTAATAAAAAGACTGTGATAGCAACTCAGCTGGAGGAGAAAAGGTTCCAGGGGACCCCTTAGATGCCTTCCACTACTTAGAGGGGGTTTAAGAAAGTAGGGAGTGACATTTTACACAGGCAGATAGTGGTAGGAAAATGGTTTGAAACTAAAAGAGGAGAGATTTGGATTAGTTATTAGGAACAAGTTCTTTACTCAGAAGGTGGTGAGGCATTGGAACAGGTTGTCCAGAAAAGTCATGGATGCCCCATGTCCGGAAGTGTTCGAGGCCAAGCTGGATGGGGTCTGAGCAACCTGGTCTAGTGAAAGGTGTCCCTGCCCATGGCAGGGGATCAGAATAAGATGATCTTTAAGTTCTCTTCCAACCCAAGCCTTTCTATGATTCTATGAAAATGAGGAAATACCAGCATTCATTGGTGTGTATTCATAAATCAGCCTTGATGCATCAGTTCCTTATATCCATAAAGAAACTATCTTCATAATTTCACAATTAATACTTCATTCAGCACGCATGCTACAAAACACTGTGGGAAGGCAGGAAAGCTCTGAAGCAAAAGTGATGACTCTGTTGGTAGCACCCATAATCCTCACAGAGACTGGGAGGTACACAGCAGTCAGACTAAGGGCCTGCGGGAGAAAAAGGTGTGCTCAGGGTTGAGAATTAAAGGCTAAACTGAATTCCTCTCTCTGCCTCGTATTTTCTGCCTGAATCTGGAGAAGTGGTTTGACCTAATATTTTATTTTTTTGAAACAAATGAAGTCTGCATGTTAACTTCTGGGTGTCTGAACTGCCACAGCAGCTCCAGTAAAGAAATAATCTCATTGGCTCACAGCTGCAAGTGAAGTTTGAGAGAGCTACACTTTGAAAGTATGAAATTCAGTTTACTCCTACACATTCTTAAACAAGATTTCCTGCATGTTTCAGTTTTGTCAGAATTACACTGTCTCAGTTCAAACTAATTGTTTCTTTTAATCATAAAACCTCCTGGAGGTGATAAGACTTGCTTGTCTCAGGGGCCTTTGTGAAGACAAACTGCTTTTGAAGCATTCAGGCACTGTAGAAAAGCACAAGTCATCTCGAAGCACATCTTGGTCATTAGACATAGCCCTAGACACCAAACACGGAAAAATAAGGCATAAGCAAAATACTGGAAAGATGCTTGTTAAGGGAGCAGCACTGTGTATGTCATGCACTAAGCACCTCTGGTGCCCTGGGAGGGTTAGGAGAGAAGGAAGCATGTGATATGCATTGAAAACGATAATTATGATCAGATGTATAAAGAAGCTAAAAAAATGGAAACACAGATAAACCTTCTTCTGCTACTTCCTGCTGCTTGAATGTTTGACTTTGGGACTGTCTTAATGCTCTCTTCAAACTTCATGTCTATATAATTATCAGCTTATTTCCTTCTCTATTTAATTTCAAATGGTTTCTTGGGGTAGTTAGTGGGACACCTTGGGATATCTATTGCCAGCTCAGAGACGTTGACAGTGGGGAAACCAAACATAAGCAACAGGGCAAGAGAGCAATGAGTTTTAAGCTATTGAGATGAGCACATTCACATATGACTAGTAAGGAGAGAGATTAATAAAAAACACCCCAAGGCCCCCCATTTTCCCTGGAATTTCCAGATTATTTACCAAGCTCATATTTAAGCAAAAAGAACCCATCCCAGTCAAACTGGCTGTGAACCTCTACTGATAAGATAGAATTGAATGGACACCACTTTCACACATTGGAGCATCTCTCACCAACAAACTTCTTATCTCCTCCATCTAGAATAAAGTGCAGCCTGTTGCTAAGGGGCTAAAACTGCTCTGCCTGCACACAACCATCTCCAAGCAAGCCTAGAAAATTCTGCTGTGATTTTCTCCTCCAAACACCAATTTCACTCTGCAGCACCACCGAAGGGCAGAGCAGCAGAGGCCCTTTCAAATGAAAATGCCATTTTCATACCTCAGTTACAGTATTTTTAGACAGTATCTGGGCTCTTAAAAAAATAAATCCTGTAAACGCATTCCTCCTGTAGTGCTCAGTGGGAGGAAATCCTTGACAAAGAAATAAACTTAAGCCTGAAAACTCCTGGAGCTCACTGTGGAAGATTTTCCAGTCCTGCTCCACAGTGGACATTTTGCAGTTCCAGCCTCCCTTATCAGCTGGGGAATGTCCTGATACAATTAGCAGGAAGTGTAATCTTAGGGAGTCACAAGGAGATCACATGTGCCAAGAGAGAAACAGAGAGAGAAACTGAGGAAGGCTCTGTGGACTATTAAGAACAATTTTATCTGATTGCACACCAGCTGATAGTTACTGCAGCAGATTGTAACAGAATTATCTTAAGTTGACAATGGGAAATTACACCAAACTGGGAAAATCCTAGGTTCTGCAGGTGTTTTCAATGTTTTTCCCCTTAATTATCATCCAGTAAATGCAGGTCAATCAAGTTACATATTGGTGACAACCACCGAAAACATGAACTAATAAAGATTCCTGTGATTCACATATACACGGACTTTCAAAAAAAAAAAAAAAAAAAAAAAAAAAAAAAAAAAAAAAAAAACAAACACTGAAGAGCATCTATAAAAATTTGAAGTTTTAAAGGAATAAAGGAATTAAGGAATTAAGTTAAAGGACCATCTATTGTAATATCTTAAGTGAGCAAAATGTGGCAGTCTAATAGGGAAGAGAAGAAGACTTGGCAACATATATTCTTTCAAGTACCAAGAATCAAGCATCCAGCTATTTATCTGTTCTACTTACAGAGCTCAATACTACTGATCTAATGCCATTTCTAAAGTACTGTTCAAGTGAGCAGAATTTCTTTCCTTACTTAAAAATCCCTCCGCATTCCAAGCTGCCAATCCAGGATTATGCATCAGAAATTTAATTAACATAGTAGGTTGTAATAGTGAAGTTCACTTTCCTATTAGGTTTACTTTCCATTCTAGCAATATTTCTTTCTCTTTTTTTTTTAATTTCCTGATCACTATGTTCCAATAACCACCAGTTTTCTGTCGTTAAGAGACATGAACTTTATTTTAGTGCCGTTCATATTTTATAGCTAATGAATCACGGGATTTTGCTGTTACCTTTTGACTGGCATGAAGTAAACTAATTTAGGATGATGTCTGGCATTCATATCAGATATACTGTATAATTCACATCCCCACGTTAAAACTGCCAAGTAAAATACAAACCACATCAATTTCACTTTCTCCATGCACCAGTTTTACACAGCAATATCTAGTCAACGTTTTTTATATGGGTACTTAAAATGGACAACAATTGCTGTTTATCTGGCAGTCCATCATCATCAATTCACTCTAACTGCAGGCTACATTTGAGGATAATTTGTCACTGCAATACAGCAACTGATTGAAAGCATATTGTTTTGACAGTTGTTTATTTCAGATGAATATGTGTTAGAATTTAAGGAGGAAGAACATGGTGACTTGGAATCTGATCAGAGTTCTGGGTCCTGCTCTTAAATGCAAAGAAATGTTCATTACATAGTTACAGCAAGTTAATCATCAGCATTCTGTGTGCAGCTGGTTTAATCCTGGCTAAAACTAGATGCACAGCCAGATGGGCAAAAAATATGGAGAACCCTTCTCAGATCAGGATGCAGGGAATGAAATTAGGTCTACTGTTAGTCATCTGCACCCCAAAACTTCACTGTCCATTATTCAACAGCTCCTTATTCATGGGTGGTGATTGCTACACTTCCATGGCATAAACCTCCTTTTCCCAGTCACACCCCAAGCTGTTTTTCTCACCCAGGAAATAAACCACAAGCAGGTTGCTTTGCTGCTTTTCTGGTTTCAACAGTACCTTGTTTTGTAATGCATTATATAATTATTCCTTCTTTCTGGCCTGTTCCCGTAATGATTTAAAAAAAAAATAAAAATATTTCCAAAACAAGTTTTGAAACTTGAGTGGAAAAAAAGGAGAAAATAGGTAGGAAACAAGTGATTATTTTCTCAAGTGTTGAAGATCCTAACTGGTCTTTTTCCATGGCAAAATATTTTAAAATAAAGTTTGCTTTGAAGAACTACAAAACCAGCCCCCAGACACATGCATAGACATTTTTGTACCTGCTCTCCCTATGCTATTTTTTTTCCAGGTGCTTGCTGTGTCCTCTTGTAGGCTTGCTTGTTTTTTGCCTTGCATCAGCAGGATTAAAGCATGTGGTACCCTCCCCGTAACAAAACCCAGAGTGAGTTAACTCGTGCTTTGCTCTTTCACTTGCTCTATGTCCAAACACCAGCCAAATGGGATTAATCAATGCCTAGAAAAATATAATCTTAGGTGATTTGCATGCAAACCTCTGTGGAGATATTAGGCATACTACATTTTAAAGCAAATGTGAATAAATGCAGAAAACAAATTGCAGATGTGTCTTTCATATAAAGTTGGAGTACAGGGGAGACAAGATCTTAGAGAGCTTGGTCCAGCGAATTTGTATTTTAAGAGCTCCTGGTTGCCAAAACAGCACCTATGTGTTAATTAGGACCTCTCTGTTGTTATTTTTAATCTTGATAGACCTGCAGTCAAATGCCAGGCAGATACCATACAACTGTGAGCAGTTGCAACTTCTATTCCAGGTTTCACAGGTGTTTGGTTCGTCTGACTTTGCGTAAAAGCAAACAGCAAAGGGTGTTAAAATTTTTTTAAAAGGGCCCTAGAATAAAGCAAGAGTTTGAAAGAATCATTTCATTACAAAGTTTGTGAGTATTTTAAGAATCAGCTGAAGCCAAAATGCTCCTGTTTGCTGCAGCAAGAGCTGCCTTTGCAAGCAGGAAAGTAAAACTAAAGGCAACCCAGCAAGCTGAGGCATGTTATTTCTTAGGAGCTGGTTATGGTGATCCTGTGAGAGCAGCATTAATAGCTGAGCAGTTATTAATTCAGCTGCCTCTGCCTGCTGCGACGCTGAGCAAACCTCCCACTTGGTAGCTCCCCACGCAGTCACAGGAATGTTTGCAGTGCCAGCAGCACATCCGAGTACCCCGAGACAGCAGTGGTCTGCTGGCTCCAGGCTTGCGTAACGCAGTTTTCCAGAGATGGAGGAGACACTTTTTAAGCAATTTAAATTGCAGGAATCAGTGTTTCTAAGTTACCAAGCACCAAGCCTGGGGAATTCCCTGCTGTTCAGTTTCCATACTGTAAGTCTTACCAGCTTCGAGACAGTCACGAGCCATTCCACAAGTACTTAGGCTGAGATTTACCTGAAACTGAGAATTACAACAAGTGCTGCCTGAATTCCTCTTGAGCACAGAGTTTTTTTGTTGCAGAGTAGTTATGTCAGTGAAACAACAAAACAACAACAGTATTTAAAAATCAGTGCCTATATTCTTGTTACAGCCATTTTAAGAAAACACTTTTTTTTAATAAACCTAATCTTGCCTCACTCTAATTTTTATATTTTCCAATTACGAGGGTCTGTCATTGTCCATTTACACACAAATCACATGGGCAGCATGCAGGCAGGACTTCTTTCAATTTACCCAGTGGGGTTTGTTTATCTATTTGTTTGTTCTGATCTATATCAAATGACCACTGCAGGCTTAATGTTTCATAAACAAGAAAATCTGTCTCTTCTGTTAAACAGCACTCACATCAATGTGCTCTCACACACATAGCTTTCTATTATAAACTTTTCCAATAAAATGATACATACGTAGAAATAGATATAATACTGATTTCTTTGGATGACTTCAGGCAAAAAACTTTAGTTAAGAAATTTCCAAAAATTCAGAGAAAATACCTTGGACTGTATAGTTATAACAAAAATAATTTTGAAATAGACAACATGATAATAGACAATCTCATCTTTTTATCATATCAACATTTAAAGTTCTTTAAAGCTTACTATCTATGATTTATCTATTGTGATACAAAGTTCCTTATTCATAAGTGTAGTTCATATAACACAAAGAAGTATTTGGACTTTCGTTATGGAGTTATTCTGTACCAATTTGAAAATTATTTTTCCAAGCACAAACAGCCTGGAAAAGTCCTTTGAGAAAGAGGAGCTCTCTCTTCCTTAAAGAGCATTCTTCAATTTGCTAAAAAAATATATATATATTTACTGGTTTGCTAAATTGTTCTCTTTCCTAGTTAGTATGTGCATGAGTAATACCAGCACGTCATACAAAACACGTATTAACTCAGGGTGCTTTCTGCCAGTAGACAGACAGACCCCAACTACAGTCATTCAGGCTCGCATTATCCAAGCTTACTCAGAAGATAACCAGACTCATCTGGAAAAGGCAAGACAGCTAACTGACTCAGTGAAAATTATCAGATTTCCAAAAATTGTCTCCCTGATGTAATAGAAATGTCTTTAAAAGAACAAATGAGTCATGTTGCTATAGCAGGACAACGTTTGCGTGGATTGTAGCTATGTAGTATAATCATGGAAAACTTTGTGGCAGGGGGATAATCATCCTCATGTAATCCATGAGTGCAGGCTTTGCTGTTATCTCAGTCTAGCTCCTCACAATCCAAGGCTTCCCTTGGCTTCACTCATTGTGAACTACCACACTCAGTATTTGACAAATTCCTTCACTGACACACACGTCATCCTTGGCCAGGATTATTCCACCCAGAAAGACTGATAGTGAAGCCACAGTGAGCTGCAATTCCTGAGGCACTTTCGAATGTTTACTACTCTGGTGCTGCACTTAATAAAGAAACACCTGTAGAAAGTGGTGTCAGTCATTTAGAAGACAACACTTTCACCTACTCCCATCGAGTATTGTGACTGAAAGAAAGAAGATAAGATATTTACACCTTTCTTTTGCTGGAGACATCACTTCCCACTGTAAAACAGGCTGCAGGCAGGAGAGTTTTGTCTGTTTTCACTGATAAATATTTGGCCCTTCTTTTCTGTAAGACCTGAAAAGACAGAGCACTGATTCACCATTAGAAAGCAAACCCAAGAAATGTATGCCTACACAGAGCCAGACCAAAACAGACTTGTACAAACCAGGAAGGATTCAGGGAGGTCTCAGCTCAAGACTGTGACTGCCAACAACCTAATTTCAGCTTTGAGAGAGTTTAGACCTGTGGCTTGTTCATTTAAGTGATTTTGGTTTCTGCTACTGAGTATGCTCAGAAAGTCCAATTACAAAATTCATCAAGATCATGAGACTTAAAAGTGTGATCAGATTTCTTACCATTGATGGGAAATATTGATTTTACTGTTCAACCAAAACTGAGCAGTAAGATAATTTTTATTTAGAGGAAGTGATAATTAATAAGGCAGAAGCTTACTCCTGAGCAAGTCTAAGCGTCAGATTTCCTTTCAGAGGAATGCATACTAAAAACTCCACTCCACTGAGCCAGAATCCTGTCTGAAAGGGAAAATGGGCCTCTGAACTCCAGAAGGGTGTTTCTAACCAGGAATTTCATATACCTTGGGGAATGACTGAAGTAGAATTCCAAGCACAGAAAAAACGGCCAGATTTAAGAATTACTTCTCTACTGGCCTCTGTAATTCTGCCTTAAACAACCAGACTGAGTTCTAGTCCAATTGTCCATGTATTGTAAGATGCTTAATGTCCATATATTCCTTTTTTATCTGAGACTTGTCTCGTTAACTTCCAAGATTTTCAGTAATTTTGACAGCTCAAGAGACTAAGAAATCTCACCGCATGAATTAAGAATATAATTGTTAGTACTGGGACAGCTGTGTGCAAGATACATGTGGGAAAATCTCTCATAAAAGCATGCACCAAAGTCTCTCTTCCTTCTGAAAGAAACAGTGAGTTGATTGCCTTGTTTGGAAGCACATATTCTCTTAGAATCTGTAAAGCAGAGTGTCGAAAGTCAAAGAGATGTCTCATTTGCCCCTTCATAATGTTCAGATGCCAGATGGCATGAAAAAAATCACTTCTGCATTCAAAGTTCACCAGGCAAGACCATTACCATGATAATAAAAATGTGGCAAAACCCTGTGTTCTTCCTTCATGTGTAGCTAACATTTACTTCAGAAGATTTCGTTGGAATGAGAAGCCTCCTTGCATGCACCTCTGATCCCAGTCTGAGGAGCATTACGTCCTGTTCTCATGACAAGTGGGTTCTTCCTCTTTATGCCTTTGAGAAGGAAAAAAAAATGCCTTTCTGAGCTTTGTCAGCTTTCATGCAATACTCTGTTTCCTTCTTCTGTATCCACAATTAGTGGCAATTTCAGGTGAGAAGTCAAATAACATCCCCAGAGCATGCTGTCCTGATTATGACCCAGTAGCTCTATAAAGGGCAGCAGAAAACACAACACATATGCACACAGACAGCAGAAAATGCTGCATTGTCTGAATTAGCAAATGGCCATGTCTGGAAAGTAGGTGAACTGAGGCAGCCCATTTCATCCTGAAAATATGAGTTCTGTTTGTTAAAATGCAGTTAGTCCAGCATGACATGAAGTCAGTGGGAGGATTAACTCATGTCTATTTCTGTGCTCATGTTAATATGGGGCTGCAGTCAGCAGTTCAAATAGTTACTCTCAAAGGAGACGTGACAAGCATAAAGAGGAACTATTAATGTTCTACTTTTTTTCTTCTTGATTTCACTCAGTTTGCCATGCCAGGCTGGGCCTTTGCTTTCAGAAGGAAAAAAAAAATCTTCCATTAAGTCTTTAGAAATATATTTAGATGATGAAAATAAACACCAAAATAGAAGGTCTTAAAAACTACCAAAGAGATCTCATACTAACTGACCTGTAGAGTTTGGTGTTGTCAAGAGGTTACCTGCTCTGTGTACTGAACAATTTATAGTCTAGATCACCATGCATGAACACTACAATTTGCCAATCTGTTAAAAAACAAAGCCAAGTCTAGATGACAACCCCATCAAGTTTTGGACAAAAAGGCTGGTGTTCCAAAAAGGTTTTACCATTTAAACTAGTGGTTATGATAATTCTATCTTTTCTTTCACAGTGCCAAAGATTTGAATAGATAAATTATGGAAAGAGGTGTCACAGCTGAATGGGTTTACTCTGAAAAAGGTGCACTTTAAAGATATTATAGCATGGGCTGAAGTGTGAGCTAACAACTTGTACAAGGTATGTATTGAAAAGGAGAAAGAAGCTTCTGTAGCAGATGAAACTATCAAACAATATGAATTTGAAAATTCAGTTGCTGAATGTACCTTGATTCTCAGAGCTTGTTTCTCAGAGCCTGCTGCAGTTAGGGAAATACGATATTTTTCACCTTCAGAAGAAACTTACACAAGAAATTCCCTGAAGTGGAAAGAAAGCCTCACACCTCCTCAGAACTAATCATGGGAGTTAGCTATGCAAACAAATTTCATTAGTTATCAGACTGTTTTGGATAATTAAGTCTCATGAACCAGGGTGTAATCACTGGAAAATTCCCTCCCTCTCCCCACCTCTATGTATAACTTTGAATAGATTCCTCATGTGTCTTGTTCCTGTTTTACTTTAGCTCATCTGTCATACCACACTACAGAAAACAGGATGCAGAGGTGAACTGTTATCTCCCAGACTAAATTGCTAGACTGAAATAAGTGTCTGGAACTCCTATTCTAGTGAACCTAAGCTCTCTGCACCTGATTACTTCTGTACTCAGAAAAAACTCCACAGAGATAACTTAATTTACCTCTGTACTCAGAGACTGGGAGCCACAGAAGAAAGCAGACAGAACAGTGGTCTAGATTCCTGTAGGTGAAGGTGACCCACAGGTTTGGATGAATCCATAGAACTGCCAAGGCACTGGCAGGCAGATCATTGCATCAGGCTTTTGGCTGCACTATGGGTGAGCTGCAACACAGTGGAGGGCTGCTAACTCCAATGCTCCCTGGGTCAGCATTGGAAAAAAAGAGCTTTGAATGAAAAGAACTTTGCACTTCTGCAAACAGGCCCAGTTGTCAGAAGGCAGTGGAGAGAGCATAAAACAGCAACCACAGACTTGCATGGTCAGCTAGGTAGGAGAGCACCTGAAGATGCCATAGGGTTGCTGGGGCCATCGTCAAGGCAGCTGCATCCACAGCAAGCTGAAAAAACTTGTTTATCTTGCACCTGCTAATGGGCTCAAGAGAAGGAGGATGTAGGGCTGAACTTTGGGACCTTGCCATTCTCACATTTTTATTTGAAAATCCATAATGAAAAGTATGCACATCTATGTACATCCAAAAGGTCTGTTCCAGGAGATAAACTACTGACAGCCAGGGTCCAAGGTCTGTAATTCACTTTTCTTAACAAGTGGCTTTCTACAGTCTGAGAAGCTTCATGAGGAATTTAAATAATTCTGGAGCTATTTCTCCAGGTAAGGACTTTACTGCAAGTAACATGCTCAACAGGATTATTTTCTGCATCTTTTCCCTGTACTGACTTCTTGGTCAACCTGAGACTGTTCCAAGGCAGTGTACAACCTCAGAAATACATTTAAGCACTCTGAAAAGGATGATTCTCCTTTAGAGTTCTTTTCTGCACAAATTTCTAAAGATGATGTCTTTTGATAGAGCCCTCTAAGGTTTTCAGCAATACTGCATTTATGATTTACCATGGTTCCTTTGGAGGTACTCTGTCATCACACAAGCATAAGACCGATTCAGCAAAATACTTACCAATGCCAAAACAGAGCAAAGGAAGAAAACAGCCTCAAGGGAAGAAGGTAAGGAAAGAGATATGAGAAAAGAAGATGAGGCAGTCTGGAAAATAGACCAGTGGGTACACATGGCTTGCTGGAACTGGAAAGGTTGGCAACAGGTATGACAGGTAGATTCTGCAAAGCAATCTGCAAACAGAGGCCTTATGGCTACTTCCATACAAATAAAAAATTGACTACCAAAGAACCATTCTCTGGTTGCATTCAGCAGAAATGTGCCCCTCGTTCTGGCTATCTACCCCAGACTTCAGTGGCCCCTGAGTGGAAGATGGAGTTGAGGGCTCTTGCCTTGTTTTAGTTGCAGTCAACAGTCACAGTGCTGTGGCTGACCAGCACATGTTCACCCAGCACAGCAAAGCTGCTGTTCTTTCTGCAGTCTGTGAAAACTGCAGAGAGGAGTCTGGTGTTCACAGGTCGTAGTGCATTTGTGCTGTTAGAAACACACTGGCATATTATAACGATTCTGCTGCTGAGACAAAAGAGCAATGACAGCACCTTTCTTTCTCAGAAACAGACTGCAAATAATGAATCAGTGAGATGCAGTTAACACTGTAGTAAACACTAGATACGAGGCATATTATTTATGAAGCACAGTGGAACTTTTCTCAAGAAGACACAGCAGTGTTTACCCTCTCTCTAATACACTGCTGTCTTTTCCTTAGCTTATTTACTGCCATAGAAATTAATCTGCTGTTTTAAGGATAACAGTTACTTTGGTGGTTTGGCAGTGGATCTAAATGTCAAGGATGGAAATCCTGACATTCTTGAAGTTTAAGATAGTAAATGTTTTATTCTATTATGAGTTGAAGAAAAAAAAACCCAGTGGAAAATTCAGGTCACAACAAGAAGCAAGTTTCTTCCAAACCTAGGGGACAGTTGCATTACAGGCTTTGATTCCTGTTTCTTTCTCTCCATACTAGACCTTGAAAACTTACGAGTGATGCATCTATAGCCATACTTAATTACAAATTACTCATTTTCCAGACATCTTTCTCTGCATCACTCCAGCTGTTATAAGGTAATACAGTAAGTTTGTAGGTGGATTTTTTAAACAGTCTTAGGTATCAGCAATTCCCTTTCTCCTATGTCGTTCTGTTTTCTGTCCCTAGTGCAGGCATATTTAGACACTTTTTCACATCCTTTGGTGCATTCCAGAAAAGAGAGCTTACTTTACAGCAAATGAAACTGAACTTGCTTGGTGAAATAGGTGCTACAGAATATTTTAAGATCAGAATACGAGGGTACGCTTGCTTAATATTCTGTCAGATTAATGATAAACAACACACTGGTGAAATGCAGCCTGGAAAGTTACAACTGTTTCCAAAGTTCCAGAAAGAATGAATGATACCCCCACTGGAGGTTAATCATGCTGCCTTAGGGATGACACACAATAACACGTATTTAGCTGTGATAGAGAAACTCTTTCCTTCACAAGTACCCACCCTACTGTTAATAATTCTGAAAAGATTGTCTTCTGTGTGAAATCCAGACTATGTTTTCTTCCAGCTAAAGAGCGAGAGCAATTTTATAAAAGAATCTGCCATACAAGGTGTTGATATCTGGATAAGAGAATTGACTCTCTGAAATGTCAGAATTGAGTAACATGGCTGGAGAAGGTAAAAGCACAAAATCTTTGAAGCACAGTCCTCTCATGGGCAATACACAAGTGGACAGCAAATAACACCAAAGCAAACAACTTCTTCCTTGGTTCCCCAGACCTGCTCTGCTTCCTACAGTGCCAGCCAGGTGACCTGCACCTCTATTTTTGGTATTCTCTAGTGCCTGGCATATGTTTCGCTTCTTGGAAATTCATAACCCTCTAAGCATGGGTCTCCTTCTGGAACCTTCTATCTCACCTGCTGGCATGGACTCCCCCTCCAGACAAGTTATCTTCCTTGGAATATAGTAGGAATTGCATTCTCGTCTGTTCTAAAAATCAGACCTAATTACAGACTTAATTACCTAACTTTGAATTACAATAATGTTAATTAATTGTTAATTCTTATTCCAAATAATCAGCTGGAATGGTAGTGGAAAAAATCCATTGTGTGGCATTTTACAGCAATTCATTTGCTTTGGTGTTTAAGATCACAGGCATTGGTTTGATTATGTTCTTGGTTTAAGACAACAAAGCTGGTGTTTTGTAATCAGCACCAACATGTACATGCATCTCCTGCTTTCTTCCCCCTCTGTTCTCCTGCCACAGTGTCAGCCTACCATTCACTAAAGAACTGTTTTATTGTGTACATGCAAAGTATTTAGGAGATGCCTACCTTATTATTCTTAGGTTTTGGAAAGTGATGTATGATGCAAAATAGTCACTATACTTATAGTAGGATTTTTGTCTTTTTTGTGTCTAGGTTGAGGGCTTTCTCATTTAAGAAAATCAAAAAATGCATACAGAAGAAGTAACTATATTTCATATTAATTTACTATGTAATGCACTTATACTGAGGAGAACTATTTAATTTTTGACCTTTATTTCTACTCTAAATAATAAAGAAGATGATTGTCTTCTTGACTGGATGTGCACAATATGAAATCAGAGTACACTTCTAATTTATTGTATGCACATACCTTACACATGTAGCAGTTATGTGTTTTTCAGTTCCTGATTTTCAAAAATTTCTGTGTTTCCTTTCATATGAGTCAGTAAATCATCTGGTAAGCACCTGGTGAGCAGGCAGTCCTTGGAAATCTGGGGTGATACTACGTTTGAAGGTTGGAGTTTCCTGGGCACCTAAAATTAAAACTCAACAGTCATTTGTATACAGTTAGTTTTGTGCCAGGACTTACTAGACAGAACTTTCCTCCTCTTTGAGTCTCAATCCAAATCTCCAAGTTACAGATAACAGTAGTTCATGCTGAAGATTGGATGAGATTTAATCAAAAGACGAAAGTGTCTCCTGTTTCTATTTCATTGAAATTCAGTTCACTGCTATGAAAGATCTGAAACCTACCAGAACGATAAGAAAATCAAGCTGATCTCCAGCAAGTCCTTTGCTATCCACTTGAGAGTAGCATTCAAGATGACTTCTTACCTTTTACAGTGAAAGTAGAAAAGTCCTGTGAAAAAAGCAAACATTCAATTAAAAAAAAAAATCATGTTTATTCTCTAGGGAAACAAGAAATGGCAAGTCCAAACCTAGCACTGGTTTCTCTCCGTGCTTAGTGATGTACTCAACAAACTCAGCAATGAGTTTGCTGTTTACATGCAAGCCTCTGTGTTATTTTACACACCTTTGGATATCCCACCTAGTCTCCAGCTGCCGCTGCTGAAAAGCAACTATTGTCCCCTATTCCTGTAGCTTTTTTATTTATTTTTTTTTTAAGCCAGATGTAAAGGGCCACTGCCATCCCAATATGGCTTGAGGGGTGAAAAAAAAATCAAAACAGTAAAAGAAAATTATAAACTACTCTAGCTTCAACAATGTATTTTATATATCAGTCAGTGAACAGTCTCTAACAAAGTGATTTGGCAACAGTCAGAGGTACCCTGCTCTAAAATGTAAAACACATTATGTTATTGATGAATCCTGCTTTAGTGAATCTAAAAGTAAACCAGTTTATGGATAGACAAAGGAATTCTTTTGAAGGAGTGGCAAATCCTGCTGGATTACATGAACAGTTTACAAAGGAGGAAATAAAGTAATCTTAATATTTCCCCCTGCTTCACAGGCTTTCAGTACTTAGCTCAAAACAAACCATTGGAAGAGTTTTCTGGCTAGGCAAATGAATTCAACAGCACACACAAATACATAGAAAACAGTCACCAATTCTTACTTAAAGCCACTGCTTTACTCCTTTTGCAGAACTGTGACAATAAATATCAACCAGTTGCTGTCACAGTGCTAGTAAGCACAGGAGATAGCTTCAGGAAGAAGCAGCACGAGCAAGGATTATCCAGAGCCAGTGGGAAGCGGACCTAATGACTGAGAAAGGACAGCAGCCTGGGCTTACAGAAAAGGAGGCAGCTGGGCTGTGGGGTTTTTGCCATAATTCACAAACTGGCTGAGATTTCAAGACTTACACCTAACAAACATGAACCAAGTGCCTCTAGATCATCTCAATCACAATCAGAATGAGCTCAACACCAGAAATACCCAAACTTCACATTTATGGTGGTGGAGAAATTGTTATTATTTAAGATACACTACAGGGGCACTGTTGAAATCAGCACAAAGAAAACATATCTAATTCTCTGGTAAAATATCTCTCACCTTTAATTTCTAGAATCTTTAAAATGTGCCCAAGTATCTGAAATAGATCATAGAATCATTTAGTTGGAAAAGATCCTCAAGATCGTCAAGTCCAACTGTAAACCTACCACTGCCAGGTCCAGCACTTAACCATGTCCCTAAGTGCCACATCTACAGGTATTTTAACACCTCCAGGGATGGTGACTCAATCATCTCCCTGGGCAGCCTGTTCCAATGCTTGACAGCATGGATGTAACTCCAGTCACCACCATCTCCAGGCTCAGCCATCCAGTCAGTTGTTCACCAAGTAAACACCCATCCAAGCCACGAGCACCCAGCTTCTCCAGGAGGATGCTGTGGGAAACGCTGTCAAAGGCTTTACTAAAGTCGAGGTAGACAACATTCACAGTCTTTCCCTCATCCACTAAGTGGGTCACCTGATCATAGGAGATCAGGTTGGTCAAGCAGGACCTGCCTTTCCCAAACCCATGCTGGCTGTGCCTGATCCCTGGGCTGCTCTGCACGTGCTGTGTGATCACACTCGGGATGATTTTCTCCATGACCTGCCCTGGCACTGAGGTCAGGCTGACTGACCTGTAGTTCCCTGGATCCTCCTTCCAACCCTTTGTGTAGATGGGTGAACCTTTTGCTGAATTCCAGCCAGCTGGGCCCTCCCTGTTTAGCCAGGACTGCTGGCTCTCTGTTTGAGAGATGCTTCAGCTTTCTGCAGTGTGGTCATTTGTTTTCTGTCTTCTCACACTCTGATTACTTGAGAGAGGTGCAGCAGCCCCAGGAGACCTGAGACACACGAACGTAAAGGGCTTCCTCACCGATATTTCACACATTATCACTGGAAGCCAAAGGCAGCTTTTTAAGATGTAGTTGGAGCTGCTATCCTGATCTCTTCAGCCTCTTGGCACCTCCGCGGACAGTCCCAGCACTATTTTTATTTCAGAAGTCTGTATTCTATTTGCATATTAGCAAGAAAACAGTGACTAAAAGAAGGATAGACAGAAACTCATAAAAATTGTAACCCTTTGTGAGAAAGTTGACTCCTCACAGGCTTCAAAAGATGGTGAAGATTTCTTTCAAGTCCAAATATGCTTCCATTGTAAAAAGGTCTGTTTGTATAAGGATTTCAGAGATAACACAAGTTCTTAGGAATTCATGGTGAGGTGAGTCAAGGTTTTCTGTAATTGTCGTAAAAACTGATTACACATTGCCAGATAAGAAATTCCTCCCATTTTTTGAACAGCTGACACATAAAGGACCTCTTACTTTAGAAGTGGTGGTCAGTACGAAAATAATCTTAACGCATACACATTATTATTTATATAAATCTACGTCTGAAACAAAACTTGTGCAATTGAACGTCTCTGGAATGTCCATAGGGATTCTAATGAAAGCATTTTTATGTATAGATATAATTCACAGTTTTGTAAAATTGTGTAAAAACTTTTGTAAAAAATTCTGTATCTATATAAATGTTTTGGTAAGCCAGGTCCTCGATTCTTTCAGTGCATTGAAACTAATTTTAACCGGGGAAAAAAAAAGGAAATTGAGAAAAAAGAAAATTAGATATTGTTGACACGTGGTTGAGAGCCTACAAAAAGGCCATCTTTACATTTCCTACTATTGGTGACAGGGGCACCTACTTAAGAACACTTACCTAGCAGTTGCATACTTCAAGCAAAGAAAATTGTAATCTATGGTTATTTAATCTGTTCTTCACTTATGAAACTCCAGCCAAGCATTCTAAATTACCACAAAAATAATGGCAAACCACATGAAAACAATTATTTTTAATACCACAAGAACTTCAGAAGAAACTCCTAAAACTTCTAGAGTCAAAAGAACGTATTCTAGAACTTTTAATTAGAACTTGTGGTTGCTCTGGGAAAAAAGTTTTCACTTCTAACCAAGCCACATTTTTCTGTATTTAATTAATCCAAAAACTGAAAAAAACCCAAACCAAACACTCCCCATCTGCCCAGTCTTTAGGTTTGGAAGAATCCAGAGTTTTATTGTCACTGAGCTCTCCACAGTTACTGTTTTCCTGTCCTAATGTCACTTTCTGCCACTAGTCAGGCAACCTGTTGTCTTAGTGGAGCATTATAGATATTCAAGAGAGGGGATTTGGTTGGTTGGTTGGTTGGTTTTTTATTTGTTTTGCTTGTTGTTATTTTAGAGATGGCATTTCCTGTGGCATTGATGCCTCAATTCTGAAATTAAAAGTAAATTGTCAATTACCATCCATGACTAGTTTGATTTAAATGGTATACACAGAGACACTCTACTGAGCTGTATATAGAGCACATTAAACCGGACTCAGGCTTAGAAAAGCACAGAGAAAAATAATGGCTTAGCCTATGCCTGAATCAGTCCCAACACCATATGTTTTCTAGAATATCCCTTTTTGGACTGTTAGAATTATCTGTAAGTTAAGTAAAGTACTCTGCAACTATTGCAGGTTTTACTTGGTCAGTAGTCTTTTTATTATTTAGCAACAACAAAAAAAAAGCTTAAAACCTCTTCAAGTGCATCGGACAAATTATTCTCACACAAGACAACTCTTTCTGCCTCTGCAGCCCCCAAAATACTGTGCTGAGGTAGCTACAAAGGAAGGCTGCTTTCTCACCCAAAGATTGCTTCACAGATTCTTCAGGGTGTCTCTCTTAGCCAAGAGTATTTGCTCCCAGCTATCATTGCACCTGTCTCATCACCCGTGTTTGAGCAACAGATGTGATGTTGCAATTACTCTCTTCCAGTGTAATCAGGGCAGGTTTCTCTTGGGCCTCCCCCAGTGTTGTACCTGTACACACACACACATCGAAACATGAACATTAAAGCAGAAATGTTGAAGTCTCAGCAGGGGAATTCGGAAGCCTGCCCCTGTTCATCCTGTAGCCCAAATCTGAAAGGCTGTAACAAACATGGTTGAAAAAGCAGCAGATGGTCTTTACCAGTCCGTCTCTGCACGTACAGAGATTGTACATGGGCCTGCACGTGCACATGGGAATTATGCATTTCCCTGAAAAGGAGGTCCAAGAAGTAAAATTCCCTTTCTAAATGCATTATGGAATATTAAAGTTTTGAAGTATTATTTCCTTCAGAGTTTGCCCATGACAATTACATAGACAGAGATCATCTGCTTATACTTTACAGTTTAAAGAAATCCAGGCACTCCTTCATAACGAATAAAATAGATATAATACCATAACAAGAACGCTGTTCAAGTACAGGTGAAAAAGACTTCTTTTGACTTTCTTTCATCTTTTCTGCCCTCTACAGTAAAGATTGTCTTCAAAATTAAAGATGTCTTCCTACAACTGCTTAAATGTAGTCTTTGGCTAAAGTGCCTCTCTCAGCTCAGACGGCACTTAAAATTTAAGCCACGTGAATAATATTTGAGACAGCTCTGACAGGTGAATTTCAATAATCACTCCTCTTCTATGAGTATTATCCATTTCAGTAAGAGGGCCTCGACCCTCTGTTTGTGGCCTCTGTCTGCAGCTGTCAGAGGGCATACAAATACACACGGATAGCAGCCAAGGAGGTACCTTACAGCATTGTTTCGGATAACTTTGCATATCCCAAAATGTTTCTTCTGCTCCAGCCTGGGAGTCACTCAGAATCGTTAGCCCTTGTTATGAGCTTGAGTAAGACGCCACCTGCTTTGAAGAGTGTGATTGTTATAGTAGGTTCAAAATATGAATGGACAGAGGAAAGACTCCAAACCTACCTGAAAAAGCTGTAATTCCTCTATATTTGTCAACAGGAAAACGCAAGTTAAAGTATCAGATGAATTTCTTTGGGCACAATCAATTAGATTCTGAATTGACTCCAAAATAACTGCAAATTAGTTCTCCCTCTAAGTACTCTTGGTGAGGGGGGGGAGTTGGAATGTTACTTTCATTTGAATCTGTGCATTGTTTGTACTTCCAAGTGAATAGTAAAGGTGCTGTAGAATTCCTTCCCAGTATCCTAGAATGAGCAAGTAAGGAACATATTGCACTCAGAATACCAGGTTGAAAATTGCACCGTAAGCCAGAAGTTTCAAACTTCAGAAGAGTGTAAGAAGAGTTGTTTTCCTGATCAACCCAGGGATCTGTGGTAGTTCCTATTCTCCAGGCAAGTAGGAGGAAACAGCATGTTGCTGTCTGCTGAAACCTCCAGAAAGTCAGTGCATGCTGCTAATGCAGACTGGGACATGACACAGCAAGTATAAGCATCTGCACAAGCAAACGGCCTCCGTGGATATCTAAGCTTATAATTTATTTGGCAGAGAAGAAATTAAAAGTGTACCAAAGCTGCAAAATGAAACATAATTATTTCTTAAAATAGGCGACTGAAACAGGAATTAGTTGATGACTAGGTCAATGGAGAGTATCCTTCAATTGCTGCAAAGTGAACAGTGTGCTGAATGCACATTACATAGACAATGCAAAAATCATGAAACTGCAGGAGAGATCTGCTGCTCTAACAAGTCACTACATTCTTCATACAACAGCGAGCAGAAATAAAAATGTTCACAGCTGCCTTTTCTTCCTATCTACGTCTAAGCCATGAGAGAAACTTCCAAAGTATAAAAAGGAATCTTCTCTTGTTCTCTTATCTTTTAAGGAGATAAATAGTGGTATTCATTAACATAGCATGAATCATTTTCCTTGGTACAGGTACTGAACAAACAGAAATGTCTGTCATTTTCCAGCTAGTTATTTTCTCATAATGACACAAATGTTTAACTTGACAGGTAGGGCCACTATTATGGAGAAAGGGAAGAACAGTATGGTTATTGTATCTGAATAATTATGTACCACGACACCTACAAGTTAAAACAAAATTGACGTAAAAGTGAAGGAGCGCAAACTGAGTTCAAGCAAACAATGATGTTTTTTCACTGATACAGATGAAAGATGCAGATTTTGTAAAGTAAACACGCAAAGTAGCCTGTCAAGTTTCCAGTAAGTGATTTTCACCCCAGTTTAATCAACACGTGATTTCACCCAAATCCTAAGTTTCTATGTTTCTTGGAACATGTTTCTACACATCTCTAGCAGGCTACCATTAACATCCTCCTGCTTCGCTCAAGCATGACTACAGAGAAAGAAATCCCAAGAGGTTGCAAGTTTAAAACTTATTCTTAACTAAGAACATGCTGAAAGACACTTTCACCTTAACGAGATTTTTTCCTGTTTAATCGATTATGGATGTAACTGCTACACTGGCTTAGAGGAATCTGCTGTCCATGCCTTCAACATTTTAGGGACAAACAGAATAGAACATCACTGCATATGAGTCAGCAGTGTGCCGTGGCAGCCAAAAGGGCCAACTGTATCTCGAGGTGCAGATACAGCATCAAGCAGGAATATAAATTACAGAAATTTTATTTCATAAGGAGTCAATAGCAGAAAAAAAATAAATCCCTAGAAGTCAAATATTCTGACATTGCAATTAGGGATTAAAGTGTGATACACTGTTCAAGATTTGCCAACAATCACAAAGTCCAAAATAGCTACCCTTTATTTATTTCTAATCATGCTTCCTGCAATGGGAAATGATACAAAGATAGTAAGTATCCTAAAGGCACACATTTCCAGCATGTATTAGTATAATCCTTCATTTTTATGGTTTTTTAAATTACCCAAGGAAGTAGACGTCTTCATTGCATTTCTTGCTTTGGTATGCAAAGACTAGGCTGACAGAAGTCATTTGAAAGAATAAAACACAGAAAGCTAAATTTTTCATCTGTGAAAGTTTTACTTCGAGGCAAATTTGCTTCAAAAGTAAGCATACCCATTACAAATGATTCACTTTCCTGCCATTTTACCCATTATCCCTATCCCAAATCATCAAGAAGATACTAAATGTTTAATTTGAATTTGTATGGGCAGGTAGTTGTTGTCTCACTTCTGCTTAAGTGGTAGATGTTGCCAAAGGGTACATTTCCTCTGAATTAAGGCGATCTGACTGCTATCACATGTCTGAATTCCACACATTTCCTTCACAGGCTGATGACTGACAAATCATATCCACCTCAAATGACAATGCTGGCAAGCAGGCCGGTGTAAAGAAACTGGAATTCAAGCCTGTGTCAGCCTTGCCCAGTTCCAAAGCTACAAAGGTTTATTTAACCCGGAGAAGCTGCCTTGCCTGCTGGGACAGCGCAATGGATGCGAGCAGCCACGGCGGTGAGACGGGACACGCATCCCATACTTACGTGCAACAGCGCCTTGCAGCGGCTCCGGACGCGCAGGGAAAGCAGCGGCTCGGAGCACGAAGGGAACGCAGCCCATGCGGACCCGGAGCGGGCACAGAGCAGCCAGGCAGCCCTCACCCGCGGGAGCACGACCTGGGGATGCCGGGGAGCGCACAGCACCCCTGCAGCAACGCGGGCACGAGTGAAAAGCAGGCAGGCAGATTTTTAAACTGGCCTGCAGAATCTCTTGGGTATGCAGATTCAGCAAATAATGAGAGCTCCTTGGGCATTAAGGATAACATAGAAATTGGTCTTTTCACAGTAATACGAGGTTGACAAAAAGTTTTGGAAAAAACTGAAAGTTAACCATTTCAAATTGCAAATTAATCCTCAGGACCCAATCTTTAATATGGTTTATCAGTAAGAAACTCTTGGAAATACAGAACGGCTACGTCCATTCCTGCACAGTAAACTAGACCTGGTAATCAAAATCTCTCCCTACAGTCAGATTAATAATTCATGAAATTTATGGTATCAGAAGAAGCAAAAGAAGCAAACTCATTTAGCAAAAACTCTCAACTCGGTGTTAAGTAAAGGTTGTCTTGCAATTAGCTGTTTACTTGTTGAGCTGCTGCCATAATTGATTCCTACAAATCATTAGGAAAAAGCACTTGCACAAACCAGAATAAGACAAACTCCCATAATTCTATTAACAATTTATGTTCTCAGGAGGTCCTGTAAACACAGTTATTTCCTAACATTTACATGCAATATGTGGTTCCATATTTATAGGTAAGAAAGATACCAATCTAATTCTGTTAATTTAAACCTCAGGCCACTGCACTTGAGCCTCCCAGTTACATTTACATATACACTGATGATGAAACACTTTCTACTTACATCTACATTCCATCCACGCAAAAAACACCATTAATCAGCAAAATCTGACCTTTCATATTGGGACCTCTGTGAGAACACTGCTTGCACAATTAACTTGTGGTTTTTTCAATACTTAAAAGAGGCTTCTAAGAAAGATTGGAACAAACTTTTTAGCAAGACCTGTTGCAATAGGAGAAGGGGAGATGGTTTTAAACTGAAAGTGGGTAGATTCAAACCAGATATAAGGAAGAAAATTTTTACAGTGAAGGTGGTGAAAAACAGGAATAGGTTGCCCAGAGAGGCAGAAGATCCCCCATCCCTGGAAACATTCAAGGTCAGGGTGGATGGGGCTTAGAAGATGTCCCTGCTCATTGCAGGAGGAACTTGACTAAATGACCTTTAAAGGTTCCTTCCAATCCAAATTATTCTATTATTCCCTTTTATATTTCATAAAGTTTTATTGAGTTTTTTTTTACAGATGAGATTGACTTTCCTATGCAAACATGTGCCATTGGTACTGTGTGTTTAAAGAAACGTGGTATGTTAACTATACAGTCTTTCAGCTTTACAGTACAAAACCTGGTCATTACAGAGGACTAAAAGCATGACTGTTTCACATTAATTCATAAATTAAATATTTTTAACTGTCCGTCTCCAGCTATTTACTCCTCTATACAGAAAAACAACCCTAAGTATATAATAGTTATCTATGTTGTCAAAACAGGAAGCAATCTTCACCAAGTTTAATTTAAGGCCAGTCGTATTGGATTCTCTATATTGGCTTTCAAGGTCTCCAGAAACTTTGAAGCCAGTTCATCATCCACCACTCGACCATCACTTGAAAGAGTCACTGTCATGAGTTGATGCTGTTCAAGTTTCTCATTCCCTTCTTCATCTTCAACAATCTTGAGCTCTGGTCTTGCTCGGCCCACAGCGAGGATGCAGGCCTGAGGGGGGTTTATGACTGCTGTGAAATCACTGATGCCAAACATGCCCAGATTGGAGATACTGAATAAAACAGAAAAGAGTTTCAGTAACATCAGAAATTACGTATTCCCTACAAGAAATAATCTATATTCAAAGACTACTATGATTTAAATCCCCTCCAAGGCAAAACCCGTTAAGTTAAAAATAGATCTGAACTGTTTTCAGTTGAGCACATTCACACTCTCAAGGGTTTGGAATTTTTGCAATTAAAAATAATGCACCTTTTAAAAAATCCCATTTCTTTACAGCAATATATTCTTGCACTGCACACACTGAAGCCAGAAAGTAGGCCAGTAAAGCAATACCTCTAGCATCATTACCCTTCTCTGGACACACTCCAGCACCTCAGTGTCTTTCTTGTGGGGATGGGCCAAAACTGAACACAGGACTCAAGGTGTGGCATCACCAGTGCCAAGTACAGATGAAATGAACTTGGTTCATTTCACCTGGTTCACCAAGGTAATTGTTTCCCCCTGATACAAGACAGTCTAGTTTTGGCCCTCAGAATCATCACATGGAGTTTCATCCTAAACAGAGCAAGATTTTAAAAGCAATGCATTAAAAGACAGCGGAATAGCTGAGGATAAAACAGTTCTGAACCCATGCTGCATTTACCTAAAAGATCCTCCCTGGTACTCTTCTGGTAACAGTTTTCCATCTCTAGCCTTCTTTGCTAGAGCCTAAAGAAAATGAAAGAAGAAAACAGGCAGAGAAAAGAAAGAAATTAGTGTGTTGTAATAGAATAATTCTTTTTTTTTCAGTAAGACATTTTAAGTACCATACAGACATTAAGTCAGCAAAAGTCACCTGCTTTTGAATTAGGGAAGCACCTCAGCAACACTGTTGTTGTATCTGCAGTCATTTGGCAGAGAGACTAGGGCACAAAACTGCATTTTCCTACCAATACTGGCTGTTCCATAGAAGCTGTTCTCTCACCTTACAAATATTATTCCAGGTTTTACAATGGAAGCACCATTCTCCCTGGTGTTTTTAGATTGTCTAGCAAAATACTGATGAGACAAGTTCACAGTTTTCCTAACATATTTGTTTAAAGAAACTGAGATGTACCATTTCAGAACTTTCTACTGGATAGAATGTATTTCTCTCAGCTAAACATTCAACTACCTTTTGAAGGGTGCCTTTAAGGCCACTCCTTCTGTGATCTTCATTGCATTTGTGAGACTTTTCTTTAAAATTCAACAGAAGAAATGTTCAAATATAGCCCAAGAAGTTCATGCTATGTTCCAAGATAAGATCACAGAGTTGTACAAAACTTTAACATTCATAACAAGCATGTCAAAGTTACAAGGATACACTGAGCTTTAATTTAGGCTTTTATTCATCTCTGAATAATTGGTGAACTAGAAGACAATAGCCACGGGAACAGCATTCACACAACAGGGTCAATATAAGCGTGATACATTTGTGCAATTGCATTATTTGAATGATGAAAATATGGTGCCAGGATGCACATGACCTGGAAAGAAGTTAAAATTAACATGCAGCAGAAAGGGATATATAAGCAATTACACAAAGAAAGCGCCTGCCAAACTACAGGAAGACTGACAGAGGAGCAACTGCAGTTACAGTGTGTGCCTCACCCATGTGCATGCCAGGTATGTATTTCTTTCAGTAATTCAGTGAGGAAGCTGAAAAGCAAAATGCTGTTGGTGTGGACACCTGCAATCTCTGTGACCCAGTGTCTTTTACAGGGAGCAGTGTGACCTATGTCACACACAGCCCTTTTGAAAGGCCAGGGGAATGCTCACTATCATGGCCCCACTGAATGGAACACAAGCCTGCATTTCCATCACAGGAACTGCAGGACATTGATTTGTGGGAAGAGAGGTTGGCAATACTGCACAGTATTACAGGTATTGGGGATGACAATGAAAGCACAACATTTAACAATGCTTTTATTCTTGGCATTCGATCACTAACCCCAGAACAATCTCAGCTGACCTTCCTCCTCAACTGGCTACTAGTGAAAGGAATTGTTTTCACAACACATTCAGCATAAAGTAAGCAATATGGACTGGAAAAATCTTGAAAACACCCATTTATGAATGTTTTGTGGCATGACCCATCTTTCTCTGCTACAACTTTGCTGGCTGTTCCCCTCTGTCAACACAGACTATTATGATTTCTGTAGTTTTTCACAGAAGGCAAGAATTTACAAAGTGCAGTGGTGTCTAGTTTGGGGGACAGTTTTATGCCCTAGGAGTTGCTTCCATTGCATTCCTCAGATGCTGTAGGCTTTTGATTAGCACTTGCTAAATGACAAAAAAAAGGCCTGTGTTGGGACATTTCACCATTCTTCGTACTTTTGCCTGCCAAAAACCACTCCTTTATCTGGCAACAACTGCCACATAACACTCTGACTGGCACCTGGTCTATGCAAAATACTGCTCATTAGTCTGAGGAGTTTAATGTTACATCCTTCATTGAACTGCATATCGAAAAAAATGCAGACAGAAATATGTTCCATAATATAACTGCAAAGAGAATAAAAAAAGCAGACACAAAAAATTTTCTGGGAAAGGGAAAAAACACCAAAAAACCAAAATCTTAAACCCCAAGACTGGAAATACTAAAGACAGTAGTGTTAAGTAGCTTTATCTCGAGGATTAAAGAAATACAATTATATTAAATTGGAAAAGTTTGTACAGGTTTATTTTTCAAGCAGTCGAGCCACCATTCAACTAAATAACATGATATTATTGTTAATTAAAAATGAAGAGAATTGCAAAATTAAGAAGAATTTTGAAGTATAAGTAATGCTGAAACTGCTTTAGATCCACTGCCTTTGTTATTACTGGTGAGTATCTGGGTCATGCTACATTTTCTGCTACAGGAAGCAATACAGCTGCTGTATTCCTCAGCCTGCTGCACATTTCAGACCTACCTTTGCAGAGGCAGCAATTTCCTGTATTCCCTTGGCAGCAACATCTTTTATGATTGGCGTAATGAGCCCTCGGTCGGTTGCCACGGCAATGGAGATGTCAATGGACTGCAGCCGCCTGCAGACTTCCCCATCCCACGTTACATTCACATCTGGCATTTGCTAAAACACAGACAGACAACAAAAAAAGACAGCTGTTAGAAGAATAACAGTGCAATCAGTTATTAAGAAAAAGGAAATTCCTTTAAGACACATAGCTACATACAGGCATCCACCAAGTTAATTAGGTTGCACTGATTTTATTTATATTTACTTTGTCAAAAAGCAGGAATGTATGTACCAGGAACTGAAAATGGCAGGACAGACAGAAGTTTTGTTTGGTGTTGCTAGGGGAAAAAAAAAAAAATATTACTACAAATTCCTTCACTGATACCACCTTATGATGGCCCAGCATGTAAAGCTTCAAAGCAGTGCAATTTCTCCACAAAATAAATCACAGGATGTTGAATTTAAAAGCATGGAAATGGACATCCTACTACACCCATGTGTTGTTTTCCACTGGGGTCTCAAGCATGACTCTCAACAAACAAAATATGCTGCAGGTACACACACTGTTATTCAGAAGTTCTCCTAAAATGCACCAGATTTTTTTTTTGGGGTGGACTAAGTTAAAATTGAGATGTTTACTTATAATTTCATTTAGTTTTTTGAGTTTAATGAAATGAAGAAGGTATTCCAGAAAAAAGTACGGGAGGGACACACTACCAAAAGTGACTCTACTATCTATCTAAAGTAACTGCACTCCTAGGAAGAAGTGGTGTGACAGTACTCTCAGTCCCTATTCTTCAACACCAGAATGTATAGTGTAAAAAAAAACAAAAAAGAAAAAGAAGAAAAGAGAGAGAAGAAGAAATAAGAATGTAGTATCCTTCTTTGCAAGCTAAATAAACTTCTAGAAGTCCCACAGTTTACACAGCAGTAAGATGCCCTCAAGTGGGTGCTGTGCAACTACAACTCTTTATATAAAGGTATTCAAAAGAGATGGTAGGGAAAGAATTTGCCACTTCAACAATTAAAGATTCATTTTTAAAGGACAGCTGCTATAGGAGCTGTTGTTACAAAGCCCAACCACTTGAGGATATCAGCCTGGAAGTTTTAGTTCCTTCCTCCATCCTTCTCCCTCCTTGTTCCAGAAAGACAGAATTGCTCTACTGGGCTATTATCTAGTGAGCCCACTAGTACATTCACAAAATTCTGGCTGTCAAATGGCAAGACCAAGCTGAAACACAGAACCCATAGCTGGACTTGCAATATCCCAAGTGAAGGAGAAATTTAGCATGTTCAAGAACTGATATAAGCAGTTTCTTGAGGTGTGTGCCAAACAATTATAAACTGTCAAACCAGCTGCAGTCAGCTCATTAAAGCTAGAAGAATGCATTTTTCATTGTTAGGAAATAAAATAGTAACAAAATATTCTCTGAAGAGTGCCCAGAAAAGAGTCAGTGAAACTGCCTAGAATCTAAACTTGAAGGTGTATTCGCACCACCCAATTTCAGGGGGGAAGGTGCAAGTGGAAGTGGGTTTTCTTTTTTTAAAGCAGTTGCCCACATCTTTTCTGAAATGCTGACAGAATGCTGAGATGTGAGCTTGATCATGAACTTGTTTCCTGATACACTGAGTTAAATCTGTGGAGTTTTTTTTTAATGTATTATTTTAATAGTCAAACAAATGCTAGCATAGATTTCTAACAAAGCAATAGGATAGAGAATTTTATTGATTACTTCCATATCAACACAATATTACTATCATCTCAAAAACTAACCCTCTCAGAAGGCAGAACACAAAACCTCTTGCTCTCTGTCTCCTATTCCTTTCACCTGCTCTCTGGTGCAGAGATCTGTTATCCAACACTCAGCAGTTGGTAAATGGTAAATTTTGGGTGCCACCATTTCCTCACAAAAGGTTTCATTAGGCCAGTAGAAGAAGCTTCTTGTTATGTACATGTCTAACAAAAGCACAGCACACATATATAGCTCCTCCTTTTGTTTTTAGTATTAAATTGCAGAATTTTTTGCAGTCTAAATAAGGCCTCACATTTCTCTCAGGCACTTGCTTATGAAACTGCCTAGAATCCTGTCTGTCTTCTGTCCAAACTGCAATTATACATTAAGCTAAACCTCTTAAAATTACACATTAATATTTAGGACATGTTCAGCTAGAAATCTGTTAAGCCTTTTCCAGTCCAGTGTTCTCTCAATTCCATACATCCGTAGGAATAGGAATAGTCCCATACCTTAAATATAACTTCCTCTCTCAACTTCTAAATAGTTAAAATTATCCTCACATATGAGAAAAACAGCTTTCACATCCTTTCCAACGTTTTCATATTACTGTGAGGTAAGCCAGGCAATGAGAATTCCTAGCAATGAGCAAAGACTCATAGGTTGCCAGAAGAACTTTTATTTCAAAGCAGGTATCACTGAATGTGCCATCAGAATACACCTGAGGTAATAACAAGGTTGGTATAAGACTTAGATAAATATTTGTTTATAACTAAAAGAAATAAGATGCAACTAAGAGTAGATGAATGATCTTGACAATTGCTTTAGTCTGCTGACAAAGCAACTACTGTGATTTACAGATGTTAACTGCAGTAAGTGGGTCTTCACTAAGAAGTTCTCATTTTTACAGTTCACAGCACAGACAGTGAAGAGAATTTAACCTGGAAACCTAAAAAAACCTGACAAAAAACAATACAGAATTAGAAGCTTTACTATGATCACATTCATATCTCCACACAGGCTCACAAAATACTTTTCTTGTCTCCTAGGCAGTTTACTATTAAAATGTATTTTTAAAGTCAATTATTTTCTTACCTTCAGAGTAACTGCTGTTGCCTTGATAATAAAATCATTTACAGATACTTTAATGTCATCTGCAAAAAGAAACAGAAAAAGTTAAAAAAAGGACAACAGTCATTGTTCATAAGATTTGTTTATCAGCATTTGTGTGATGACAAGATTCCAGTGATTCAGCAGATTTACTCCTCTGAAGCATTGCCAGAAAGTCACTCACCTTCAAACTCCAATAAAAAAAGCAAGAAAACTACTTTTTTCCCCCTTGGGACAAAAGGCATATCCATCAAGAAAAATGTCACGCAGAGACACTCAGGAGAGTTTCAGGAGACTGAAACTGATAACTAAAATCAGGAGTGGCAGCAGAAGCAGGGGTAATAGCTACAACACAGATTATGCCCTAAGATTACCCTGAAATGCATGATATTTACAAAGAGTTCAATTTACCATTTTCACAATTAAAAACAAACTACATTACCCTTCCACCACAATCATTGCTGTTAGCAAAACTGATCAAGCAGCAAAACTGCTTAATTTTCAAATCTGGTTTATGGCATGTAACACACATACCTTTACAAATATTTTTGCAAGGGAAAATTATTCATAGGTAATTGTATCACGTGAAACATTCTTAAGTCATCACAAATTTAGAGGAGCAAACCAAGTATCCACTTACCACATAACTGGCCTGCAACATTTGCCATGATTAGTAATCTATGTGTAAGAAGAGAGACAGCATTCCAACAGAACATAATGGAATTTGCAATTACTATGCTGCACTGACAGAATTTCACATCAGAAAAACCTGCATCTTGGTCATCAAATATACACTGGTTTCTATTGACATACTACATTGCTAACCCTTGGCAAAAATGTCACGGTCCAGTAGTAGAGCAGGAATACAGTTAAGTGATCCATGTCTGCTAATATTTTACCCTGCATCACTGAAGTTTATAGTAGTAGAAAATACCATAATTTCCATCAGAGAAAACATAAACATCTACCGGGACAATCTCTGCTATTCAATTTCATGCAAAGACATATTTTCCACCTCTACATTTAAAGGAAATATTCAGTAAGAATTGACAACAGCAGGAGAGGGGTGAAAAATTTCAAGTGAGTATTCCTAAGATCCTTTTCTGGTTCATTCCTTATGAACTGCTGCTGTTTAAAGAAAACATCAACATCATAAAATGTCTTTGACATTAACTTGTGAATAAAATACCATTAGGAAAAAAAAAAACAGGTAGAAAAATGACCTGGGTACTGTAGCATTAAAAATTAGTCACTCAAAACTCCAGGGGAAGGAGAAGCAGTTCCTGTATCTTCATCTTGAAAATCTGAATATAGCAGTCAAATTGAATTTTAGACCACACAAACAGATAAACAAGCATGGGCTAGTCACTAGAACAGAACAGTTGGCCTCAGTTTCTCAATCAGTACAGCAATAAAAATGTAAATTAGAACTATCCTGCTACGTTATTCTGAATGCAGAGCTCACATGGCTTTGGAAAGCTACCATTTGAACCTATAAGCTTTCAAACCATCACAGCAATTGTGAAGCTTTAGATCAAAACTTGAAGTGTCTTAGACCTACAGTTATTCATTTTTCATTCTTGTGACAATGAGGTAATGAGCAGAAACATCTCAAAGCTGAACTACTGAGAACAAACTACATAAATGGTACCAGAAAAAAGGACTAATAGAACAACACTAAGAAGAATCCACACGAAATTGTTTATATACTTTTCTCATGTGCAGACAGCTATATTCTCCCATGACTGTCTTCAGTGTTTAGAACTAATCTTTGGTCTTTAAAAAAAAAGTATAGTAGGAGAAAAACCAGCCTGCTGTTTCTTCCCTTTATAAAATAACAGGCCTTCAGATTTTTTCAACCAAGTCACAGACTTAGTACCAGTCTAGGAGGTGCATGCCTGCTTCTCCATCACCAAACAGAGAGTCACTACTTGCTGATGCAGCCTGAACATTGTGGAAAACGAGACTTCAGAGTGCTGTGTTAGTTGGCAAAGTAACAACTCTGTCCTCCTGTATCCTGACAAGTTGTCCAAGTCAGTAATTGCCAGGAACTACAGCTTGAGTCCAACATACAGAATACCGAAAAAAATTTATTTGAATGCATAGTGGTCTGCCCATACAAAACCTACACCTGCTGGGGAAGTTTATGTAAACAAGACAAATTATATATTACTATAACCACATTAACATTACCACACGTTAAAGTAAATCAGACCACTAACCTTTGGCCAATTCTTTCCTTAATTTCAAAACAGCATCAATGGCACAGTCAGCAGCAGCATATGCATGAGGTATGGTAGTTTTAGACTCTGTTAATCTCTTCGCAATAACTCTTCGGATGTTGCTAGCTGGGATTTCTGTGAATGTGCCCTGAAAGAAATCAGATGCTGCAGATTAAATATCAGGAGAGCAAACATACTTCCCCTTTGCTGAAACAGTACTCCAGCATTTATGTATTATCATCAGTGACTCCTGCCCATTTCAGCTATCCCCTAGGTATCCAAAAGTGATACATTTCAACTACTGAAATTGATAAGACTAAGACCATTGAGTGTTCTAGTCTATTCCTATTAACTGGGATCAACACAACAGGTTTTACAGAATAATTCCATTGTACAGTATAGAATTAACCCTGTTTAAAAAAGACAAAAATCCAAACATTGACGCATTAATTTTCAGCCAGAGTATATAAGCATTATTCCATCTTCCAGATTTGGCATATTGCTCAGATCATGCTTTGTTCCATTGAAATTGTAACAGAGCATTTCCTCAGTAAGCTACTGCTTTTTCAGTTCCCTGAGTAGTTCCTTAAGACAGGATTTACTGCATCTTTTCTGTTATTCTTCTCTCTCCTTCCAGATTTATCCAGTAATGCTTCACTGGCCAACTACTTCCTAGAAGCAGGTCAACTTGCCAGAAATTTCTCAAAATATTAGTGACTACAGAAAGCATGAAAATAAATGATTCTGTAAAACATTATTTTGCATACCTAATCTTCAGCACATATCCCTTGAACATATAAGGATTCACAGAATCCTTAGTACATACTCAATAGTACTCAATACACAATAAATTGCCATATGTATGTTCTGGTGCAATCACAGAAACATTTTATTCTGCAATGGATCTGAGTCTGAGCTTTTGTGTTCTTCATTTGGTTCTTTGTACAGAGCTAAAAAAAAAAAAGGCAGCATTTTCTGAATATTATGAATTGTAGCTACATTGTAAATGCCAGCCTAAAAAGATACATCAAATTTAGTTCTAGAGCCAGAAAATGTTTTTCACAAAAGCTTTTCAATTTCTACTAATGTATATTTCAGCAAGGGCATATATTCTTTAAAAAAATAATTTCTGGTATTTCTAACACTTCAATTTAACACAGAAACTTATTTAGGTTCTAGAGTTTGCAAAATTACTCTCCAAGGCAACCACCAAGAAGCCTTTTCCTTCCTCACTTCTTGACAACTCATTAATGGACACTTACATCTTGCAGGAAAGCAAACAAATCAAGTACAGTAAAAATAAATCATCATTCCAGTTTCTCCAAGGCCTGCAATATAAATTTTTTCATCACTTCAATTTGCAAGCTACACAAAACAGTATGCAGACCATAATTGCGAGGATTTCACAGTTTTAATTATATTGCCTCAGAATCACTGAAACATACTAAAAACTGCACATCACTGAGCTGGACATCTGGGTGGCCTTAGTTTCCTTCCTCTCTCCAAATCTAGAAATCTCAGAGCTACTGAAGTAGCTATTGCACTATTCAGGTGTAGCAATGCTGAAATCTTAGCAGAAGTGTTACCACTGCAGCAGGTTGTCCTGGAGTGGAAACTGGTGGAATTGCTGGTCTTGGATATGGAGAAGTCACGGCTGTTGCTGGTGAAGGAGAAGGCACTGCAGCAGGAGCTGGAGAAACCACAGGTTTCAATTCACTGGGTTTACCTTTCTGCTTCTGTTGCAGAAGTTTGAGAGCATCCCTGGTGATTAAACACAGTGAAATATTGACAACAAAGAAACTATTTAACAATTCCCTAAGCATTACTATTCCACCACTTATTCTATTTAATTAGCCACTTCTGTACATTTAAATTTCTGTTGTCAAACCAAACATAAGAAGGTAATTATTATTAAACGATATTAATTTTGTGTTGCCTTTGTGGTATCTTTTTAGTAAACCCTCGTTAACTTCCATGAATAAAAGGGCCTGAATATGCAGTAACAGAAAACATTTGTGTTAGAGAAGCATAACAATTATCATCACTACCTTTGAGTGTGCAAAGCAATTTTTGATTTGCATTAACAACTCTTCTGAATAAAAGAGTGTATTTATTCAGGCTATAAAGCCTCAAATAAAAGCTGTTGCATCTGTTATATTTAAAATAATCTGAATTTAATGTAATTACTTTGTGCTAAGTGAAAACTGAGTAACAGATTCATAACTTATTTCTCTGTACCCTTCTGACACAAATTTGCAGAGTCAGGCACTAATGTTATACAGGCCCATACTTCTAAGACCACACTAGAAAAACAAAGCCAAAGCATTCTTCTAGGATTTTATACTCATACAGCTACCACCACAAAATCTCCCTGTTGTGGGCACAGCATGACAGACATGAGAGACTCCCACCTCTAAGCCATGATACTGTGTCTGCTCTAGGTGCACTGTATTCATAAAGCAACAAGCTAAAGATCAGCACCTACAAGGCTCAACAGAAATAACTGCATTTCCACCACCACTGCCAACTAAAAGGCAAATCAGTTGTAGATTTCCTGTAGATCTCTCTCTATGCTCCAGCTCTGCTAACAAAAGCCTCTATCACACACCCTAGATAAATCTCTATCACTCTATGAAGACACAGCATGTACACAAAAGTTTAATTACACAAGTTGGCAGAGGACATTAAAATAAATTAAAAATCAGACTCCTTACAACCCTACCAAGGTTTTGAAACACAATCCACAAATACTAAACAAAGCTATCTAATTTCAGTAGATTACTGCTTGAGAGACTACTCGAGTGGCAGCCGAGAGTTATTAAATTTTTATAGGAAGAACAAAATCTCAGAACATTACGCATTCTTAGTTCTTCCTAAAAAGTAGCACTCCAGCACTGAGTGAGAAAATTAAAAAATTTTCAAGGAACTGAAAATTGAAAAGCTCTACACAATGCCTTTTACCATTGCTGACTTGCTTCAGATTATTCTTACCTTCAACACATACTTCAACAAATGATATTGAAAACAAACAAGTGAATGAGCTCAAGATAAAATTTTTCCTAATTAAAAGTTGTTACTTGTTTTCCCAAATTAACATGCTAGTCGAATTTGTTTTAAAATTAACTGTTTAGTATTTAACAACCTACTATATCAGGGGAAAAAAAATTACATTTCATAGAATGAAAATCATTCCCTACCACGACGATTTGAGACACAAGCAGTAACTGCATGACATAATGCAAGTTTTTTGTTAACATATTAGAAGGTACCAAAAATTAGGTGAGGGTTTTCACTTGGCAGTCACTAGATAGACCATCTGGTTTTGGTGTTTTTTAGAGTGTTAATTGAAAAATGTATTGCCAAAATTGAGCTTATTTTTAGACTAAAAGATTTGCTCAAGACTTTCTGAAACTCATTTGTATTGTACAAAAGACACATACATACAAATGAAAATTTAGATATATTTGTTATACATACATATGAATAGAGTTCCCCCCCTCCAATTCCACAAGATTTAACTGATTAAGAAAAACAGGTACAGCAGTGTTATGACTCTCATAGTTGCAACACTGAAAGCCTGAATATAAGTAGAGTGAGAAGAGGCATCAAAGCAGATAAAATTAAACAGGTTTAAGTACAAGGCAGGTAAATAGATATTTTATTAGAACTGGAAAAAGAAGGGTTGGTCACATCTTTCCAACAACTCTATAAATTTCTATCAACATGAGACAGTACCAGAGAAAGATAGGAGGTAACAAACATGAAAGAGCAGCCTGCTTTGCAGTAGAGATATGAGAGTTTGGTGAACATTTAATAAACAAAAATATGCCTTATCAAACTGTTATTAGAAATATGGAGATTCTGGCAACTCTGTCACACTTCAGTTTACCACTACTACAGAAGTGTGTAGTCTTTTCACTTCATGTTAGCCAAAATCCAAAGAATGGTGAAAGCAAACTGAGCATTTTGTGTTCAAAATACACTTTCCTGATATGGGCAAGTTAGTTACACAGACACCTAAGAATCACTGAGGATCCAACGGTGCCAACAGAGATGCATGAATTGACACAAGCTTCCTGTGGTGGCAGTTACTGTTCTTAATTGTCCCCAACCCCTTTCACAGGTTTCATATTCCCCTTTCACATGTTTACACCCGTTTACTCAATTCAGAGACAATTTCCTGGAAAAAGGAAAATGGTTAGCAGAGAATCAGAGCACAACAGAACTTCAGAGAACATCAGAAACTTCCAGGTATCAGACCTATTGCACTACCAACATTCTAGAAGGAACCCATTCCTCCCACATGGCAGCTGACAAATTGCACACAGCAGAGATGCCACAGTCAGTCTGTACTCAATACATGCACATGAATTTAATGCCCAGAAAAACAGCACAGCATGTGGGTGCTGGGCTTTCACTGCAAGTCAAAAATGCCTGAGCAGCTCACAGATCCCAAGACACACTAACTTAACAACAGCTGGGAGGAACACAGCCTCAGAAAAACACAGTTCTCAGTAACCAGCCTTTTCATGGCTGCATTTATAAATCCCTAGATCACTATTAAATACAATGGGAAAGGGCAGCAGTAGCTGAAACGATCAATTTTAATATAGCCCTCCCAAACAGCATCTGAGCTGATGAGTAGAAAAATGGTACAATCTTTGATAGAATTTGTGAGTTACTTTGTACTGGCACACCAATTCTCTAGGATATTTTTGATGGAAGTGATATTAAGTGAGCTAAGAAGATATTACTTAGAAAAGAAATAACAAATAAAAAAACCCTGCCACTGCATAAAAAAACAATCACACACAAAACCAACAATAACAAAATGGGCAGGAAAAAGACAACAGTAATTCAACCTTGAACAGACCCCTACGAGAAATATAAATAAACAGAAGTATGGAGATAAATAAAATATTGGCCTACTAAGGGAGCCAATCATGACAGAGAATGCCAGTAGAGTGGAAGTTCCAACTGCTGTTACAAGTTTTACAGTGAATTGAATTTAAAGATTGAAAGTTGGGGGAAAGAATCTTGCTTGCTTATGTAACTCACTATCTTTGTTTCTCAAAATATGGTGAGTGCAGCAAAGGAAAAATTTCCCTGAATATCTGCAGCAGCTCTCTATAAAAATCTGCACATTTCATTTCAAACTGAATATAATAGCAGAGTCTGAAGGCATCTGAAAGATTAACTCCATTTCAAAAGCATGGTTAGAAAACCCCAAACATTCATCATCTTAAATTGACATTTCAAAGTCAAATCTTTTGTATGAAAAAAGCAGTTTTTAGAAGAAATGATTTTGCTAGATAATTCTCATAACTACAGAAAAATCTTTGCTAGATCTCCATGACAACTAGGAAAAGTTAATTCGTTAGCTCAAAGTCCTAGAGGGTTTCCACCTGCCATAGCCTCATTACACACCATAAATTACCATTACGCTTACATAATTAAGAAAGAACTCTCTCTGATGATTTGCTGTTACATAGGATATTCTATCTATTCAATTCCTTATTACATCTCAACTCTGCCAAAGATCATAAGGAAAAAAAAAAAGCTTTGAAAAACTGTCTGCTGCTTTTGTGGCTCCAGTTCCAAGTTACACTGACCTGGTCCTGGTTGTCTTTGAATGGAACTAAAATAACAGCAGTCAGCAAAGTCTGTGTGAGTGAATGATGGTATTTGTCAAAAGGAATCATTTTACTGAGAACAAAAATATTTATATCTGCCAACATCCTCACCTCCAACAACATACATGCATCATTTCAAGGCTAAATGCACTGGATCCACCATGTTTTCTACACACAACTTCCTCATTCAAAGGCTTGAGTGCCAATCATTACATTGGAATACTCAAAAGGTATAATAAACTGCTAGAAGTCTGATCATAACAAACCACAGCTTTGTGAACAAATATTCTTTAAATCATAGAGAGGAAAAAAAGGAAAAGTGGGAGAAAAACAGAATTCTGGAATTTCTTATCATTACACTTCATTGCTTCCCCCAGTCTTATAAAAATGGGAAAAAATGAAATCTTGACAGATTTCAGAACAGAACTGCAGCAAAAAAAGCAAAAGATCTGAACTCCCCAAAGAAAAGCAGTTGAAGAAAACAGGCCACTGGTATTTTATTTTGGCTCTGCATGCATCTTGGGTAGTACAATTCTTGAGATCCACAGTGGTAATGAACAGTGGTGCTAAGGCAGCAATAGCCACCATGAGGTTGAGCTGCAGGAAATGTGACAGCAGTACCACACAGCTAAGACAGGACTTAAAAAATACAAATATATTTTTTGTTTTTTTACTAATTAAGGGTTACTTCAAACACTTCCTAACCTATTCTCCCTATCTTTTCAACAGGTTTTTCAAATTTAACTAAGCCCATCCATAGGAAAAAATGGAACAAAGACATGGCTTTTTTAATAAATAAACTTCAATCTAATGGAGACAGCTCTAGTATCAAAAGTTGTAGGTTTACCAAATTATCTACATACTCTTTAGTGAAGATTCCTCGAGGCCCAGTAGGTGTAACATTGCTTGGATCTAGTCCATGTGTCTCCAGAATGTTGCGAGCTGCAGGACTTAAGCGAACCCTGAAGAAATGAGGGGAAAACAAAGTTATTTAAATAGTAAAATTAACTTATTTTGTTAATGTACATCATGAGAAACTACATTTCTCTCTGGTGAACCACAGAGTACATTGGTACAGAGTAGCCAGTGCATCTAAACACGATTTACTTTCTGAAATTAGGAGAAAAGTCAACATCTAGAGAAAATGTTTTAGAATTCTTAGATACAAAAGCAACAACACACTTATAAAAAAATTAATACTTGGTTTCAAGTCTTTCCACAAAATCTCCCACTCATTGTTTCCTAAAGGAGACTACATTTGTACTTCATGGAATTTTAAGAATGGTCCATTAAGCCCTTGCAAAAAAAACCCTGTGTCATAAATGATCATTTGGTTCTAAACATGCTGATACATCTCTAATGGTTGCAGTGAAACAGCACTTCTGATGCTCTTCGGTACTAAAAGGAAAAACACAATCCTTTCAAGGACCCTTTTGTGCATCATCCTCCTACTACAGGTAATGCCTGGGCAATGACTTCAGCTAGTTGTCTTCCACTTGCACAATAAAAGCCTAAATGGCAGCAGCATTTAGAACACAGCAAACTAGACAGAAAAGGTAATGAGGTTTGGGGGGAAAAAAAACAAAGAAGCACAAGTAAAGAGTGATACCTCCAAACAGGATATATCCTGGGATATGAAGAACTGATTTATGGATTATTGTTACCTAACACTGGGCCTGACTCCCCCTCCAAGGTGTTTGCAATGCTTAGAATACCAACAGATCCAAACCAAACTAACGGAGAGCACATAAACCAACTGTTTTAAGTTCTTCACATTCCACTGTTATGAGAATATGAGAATAATTTTTTTCTAATATCAAAAATGCAAGAGCTTGGAGGGGTTTTGAAGTGTGCCATTTCTTTGTTTATTTTTTCTCCTCAAATAAATAGAAAACAAGTCATAAGTACACCTAGCATTTGATGCATAAGCACTGGTGTCCATCCCATACTAGCACAACTTCTTTCTAAGTGTACGCTTAGAATCCTTCATAAATCAATTGCATGACAGAATAAAAGCACATTTAATTCTAATAAAATTATGTTGTTTGAATTGACTTACTGGGCTTCAGAGTAAAGAAATATTCTAGGCCTGCAAGGTTTATCACCTCATTCATACTGAAACACTCTTAAACTAACACCCTACTACTAGGTAAAAAGGGACAAAAGATTTTTCTTGGTTCAGTTCTACTGATCTGCTAAAGAGTTCCATTTCATAACAAACATAGAAACTTACTGCAATTTCCCAGGCTGATGTTGCAGTTTAGGAGGGGCTGAAACTGAAGGACCTGCAGGAGGTGAGGCACCTGAAGGTGCTGGGGGAGCCACAGAAGATGGATCACCAGCATCAGCTGGCATTTCAACTTGCTTCCAGTCCTGTCCTTCCTCTACCAGCAGACCAATTAATGAGCCCAAGCGAACATTTTTGCTTCCTTCTTCCACCTAAATTAAGAACATTAAGTTACATATTACTCTGTCTGCTCTAATATGACTAAAACCAGTAGATGTCAAAGTTCCAGGCATATTAATGACAATTCATCAGTAAGATATATCCCATTTTATGGCTACTATTAATAAGATATTTCAAGACTCAAATTAATTATAATTGCTATAATAAGGAGAGGAACATCAAGTTATGTCCCAAATCCCATACACCTAAAGTTAGCATTCAGAAATCAAAGTAACCTTTTATAGACACACTCTTGGAAGCTCAGAACTAGAATAAAAAAAGAAAACTTGTTACAATTTTGCTTAACTTTTCTTCTGGATTTTTGAGTCATCACAACGTTTTTGTTACTCACAATAAAAAAACCTCTGCATACACCTCAACGAACCCTAGAAACTCAGATGTAGAAAGAGCTGAAATAAGTAGAAGGACTTGAGGGTTCTGGGATGAGAGGCTGGCCACAAGCCAACAGTGTGGATTTGCAGCCCAGAACGGCAAATGCAGGAGTGCAGCCAGTAGGGCGAGGGAGATGATTCTGCCCCTCTACTTCTCTTTTGTGAGACCCCACCTGGAGAGCTGTGTCCTCAACAAGACACAGACCTGCTAAGAGTGGGTCCAGAGGAGGGCCACAAAGATGACCAGAGGGCTGAAGCACCTCTCCTACAAAGGCTGAGAGAGCTGGGGATGTTCAGCCTCGAGAAGAGTCTTTGGAGAGACCTTACACCTGCCTTCCAGTACCTAAAAGGGAGGGAGAGGGCCTTTTTATACAGGCAGGACAAGGGGCAATGGTTCTACAATCAAAGAGGGCAGGTTTATGTTAGAAAAAAATTCTTTACTCTAAGGTGGTGAAGCACTGGAACAGGTTGTTCCTATTCCTGGAAGCATTCAGGGCCAGGTTGAATGGGGCCCTGTGCAACCTAATCTAGTGAATGGCACCCCTGCCGGGGGATTGGAATGAGATGATCTTTACGGTCCCTTACAACCCAAACCATTCAATGATTCTATGTAGCCAAGAAGAGTCAAAAAAATCCTAACTTTGCTGGCAAGCCAACAAAGCACAGGTGACCATGATAGGGAGAAAAAATTGGAGATAAAGTGCACAGAGAAATAAAATTCCCTTGGAGCTTTTGCCACTGCAGCATAATCCTTCGGTCACTACCAAATACATATTAAAGTAAATGTTTATTTCCTCCACCGGGAAGAAAAGTGGACAGAACTTATGCTGGCTCATTCTGCAGTGGAATTTTTATACAAAGTGGTTTCCATACCAATTCTCATTCAGGTCATGAATGACAAAATGGTAATGGAGACAAATGTTAGGGAAACTTTCCTGTCTGACCATCCAGGAGCCACTCTGGCAGTCACACTCCCACCACATGAGCTGGGACTGAAGCCCCTTTACAGTGGGTGGCTCCAGTGACCCCATGGGTGTCCCACTTGGCTCCCTGCATACCCCACACCCACAAAGTCAGACAGGGTTTCCTTACCAGCTCAGCCCTGCGTTTCCCATAGCAGAATCTCAGACACCTGGATCCCTAAAGCAATTTTAATTGTGGCCCAGTAACACAAAACCAGCTTGAGCTGGTGCCTCTAGGGAGGGGCCCTCAACAAAGGAATCCCCAGGTTTTGTACCCTCCATGCCTCTGATAGTCTGGGGTCTTCCTGCTGAGTCTTTGGCTCCTGCTGTGTCCAAGTCCCCGGTCACCTGGCCGGTGCCACAGGTCCCTGTGCCCTTTGTGGTACAAAGGGTCAGCACCAGGTCACAGCCCCTTGCCTGGGGCTCCCACCATGTCTCCCACCCAGGGCACAACCTGCAGCTCCCACTGCAGCTGCACACCCACTACCTGCTCTAGGTCTATTCCTCAACAATTAATTACAGTTCTTAAACAATCACTCATCATCTGTTTTGTTCCAAATTGAACTGTAAAGTATTTTAGGGAAAAAAAAAAATCAGCGATAATTTAAGAAGCAACTGTACTGAAAGAATAATCATCATTCTGAAATTACCCTTCTAATATTTCATTCAGTTATTTAATCTTTTACTGCATTTTACACTGAATCAGACATGATCATTAAAAGACCTATTCAGATAGAGATGAAATATATATGTATGAGTTTCTATTTTACTGTTAGCCTGCTCTTTCTTAAACCATACATAGATTATACAGTCAAGAAAAACCAAGAAGGGTTACAGAAGATGAATTAATTTAACCTAATGAACCTTCTATCATTAAATGTAAAACCCAAAGCATTATGCAGACTGTGCTTATTTGACTCAAGTTTTTCATACTGAACTCTGTGAAGATGGTTCAGAATTGTAGGCACAACATTTTTGTCTCATTTCTTTTAGGAAGTGAGTAAAATTTGGCCAGATGCTAGCTCAGAGGTACAAAACATTCCTAAATTCCCATCAACCACATCACATCTTAAACTTCTGAGTGGCCCTTGGAAGGACAATCTTTTCAATAAGTAATCATCACCCCATCCACAAACCTGATACAGCTCATTTTATAAGCCTTACACAAACATCTATTGAACACCTAATACAGAGCAGAAATATCCACCAGATACTGCAGAAAGACAACCAAGGATCACACCTGAGCTAGGGAAAAAAGAAAATTTGAAAATTTCTGATCTTACTGCTCTCTTGTTATTTCAGTTTCTAAAACATCAGGTTTATTCTGTACTTTTTAGGAGACTGGAATAAAAGCCTCTCTATTCTGTACCCTAATTCTTAGGCCCACCATTTCTAGATTCCAAGGATTAAAAGAATCCATTAAAGACTGGGTTTGCATAATGATCTGCTCATGTTACTCCAATAAAGCTGCCTCTCTTCCCTTATTCTGAAACACGTTCTAGTTATTTTCTACCTCCTGGCATCTCCTTCTCAGGTTCAGCTCTTGGCATGGGATTGTTACTGGATGATATGGATGTAACTAAGGCTGAATGTCACTGCTCCATGACACTGATATAGCTATATGGAAGCCATGCAGCTGCTGGAAAGTCTGCCTTTGATCTATCAAAAAACATGCCACAAGAGCAATACACACAAAGAAATTTTGAAATTTGCAATGCATTTGAAATACAAGACAGGAAACAAAAAACCCCTACAGCTTCTGAAATACTAATGTTACTTACAGCCATCATGAATTACTATTAAAGAAAGTTAGCAAATTTCAATTTTTTTTTTAATACCTCTCTAGGATTAATTCTTTAATACTTTTGACAGACAGAATCCCCATATCTCCTCCTCGCATAACCTAACAAAGCAGTGTCTTCATATGCAGAATAGGCCACACAAGATTTTGTCAAGGCTATTGAGGCAAACTAATTTTCAGAACCATTGAAGACTGAAGAGAGAATTAAAAATAGTGAAAGCATTGCCCAGCAATTCTTTAAATAACTACATGGAGACTAAAAACACATTAAAAAATAAGTCTGATGTGAGACTTCATCCAGGGATAGCAGAATAGATCCTCTGAAACTTATTAAATGTGTTATTCCACAGTTGAACACAAAAACTCTGAAGTTTCAAGGTGCTACAAAAAGACTGAACATCTGGGGAAAAAATACTATTTAGAAACCAATTAAAAGAAAGAAGATTCTAAGAACTCTTACTTGTCTATATACACTAGTGCTTCAGTGCAAGTTAACCTGCAGAAATTAAACACTAATGACAGTTTTTGTAAGCCTGATAGAGTTCACTTACAACTAAGTTCCTTCTTACATCCCCTCTCCTTCCTACCCAGCCCCACACCTACCTTGAGACTTTCACTTTTGCAAAGGATGTTATCTCTGCTTATACAAAAAAAGGAAGATACTAAAAAGAACATCACTTCTCAAATGCTGTCACACAGGAAAATACTCTCTCTTTTCTGTTTTTGCAAAAGATAAATGTGCAAATACATGTTGATGTAAGAAAATGCAACTGTAGCAGATAGGAAGTGTAATATACCAATCCAAAAAGCTTTTGTAATAGCAGCAGAAATACTCGTCTCACCGTGTGCTGGGCAGAATTTTCTCTAGTTTGTACCCATGCCCATTCTGCTGTTTCCTAAGTAGCTGGATTGCAATTAATACCAGTATGCCTAAATTGTATAATTATGTGATCCACACCTCATAGGTAGATACTCCCTAGATGGGACCTCTCGGACCAAATGACATAATATTTACTGTAAGTACACATCTCTCATATTTTTATTTATTTTATTCCAAATTCTTCCAATTCAGCCTATTGTTTAATTATTGTGGAGGGAGAGAAGAAACAGCTGCAATACACCACCAGCTGAAACTGTTCAAAAAATTTCCAAATCATCCCAGTTCTTCTTCTTCATATTAAGTTTAATCAATCTAATTTTGATAGAGGACATTATTAACTCAAAGAACTGTTCTCTGGGTCAGCCCATCTTGTATAACATTCCACCCTGACTGACTAGCACAAGACAATCTAGCACAGAGACGACATGTCCTGGGTAAAGTACCACCCAAAATTCCATATTCCAACTGATTGTTACTTGTTTTCCTATAACTCAGTGTAAGAGGAGTCAAACTACAATAATTCATGGACATAATTCACAAGGTGTAAAACATACAAAACAACCTAATTCAATCAGGTTAACTGAAAATCCATTAAATACATATAGAATCATGTACCACGTACCAATAGTCTGGTACTTACGTGGAATAAACAAAACAATTATTTCTCCCTAGGAATGCAAGCAAGTGCATTTTTCTGAATGCTGAGGAGAAATTTAGCTATCTAAACTAGCTTTTGAGGCAATATGCAAACAGTCTGAAGAGAAGTTACATCACCCTACTCAGAAATGCAGGATCCCTACCAGTATTTTAGCCAATATGCCATCATCACTTGATTCCATGGTAACCACTGCTTTGTCCGTTTCAATTTCACACAATGCATCTCCAACATTCACTGTGTCACCTGCAAAATACAACAGAACTTAAGAATACTTACCCTAAGCTTCTTTTCAGATTTATTTAACCATGCAAGATAAATATTCACCATACAATATAGTCATTTTGTATTCTTTAATCTGTTTTACATCTAGTTGATACCCCATGATTACTTATCATATTGTACCTTTCCTTTCCACATAAAACCACCAAAATTCAAGAAACACAAACTGCTGTGGCAGAACACTGACATGTTCCAAGTACTGATGTTTACAGTAGGCTTTCCAAGAGGCACTACACACACAATGGAATTCATTTCCAGAAACCCATACTCAGTAGCACTGTCATGAATAAAATACTGAGCCTTCCATATTCACTGGTAGCCACCACTCAGAGCAAGCTATCTAAAACCGCTTATGACAATGGTATCATAGTCCTGTAACTGGTATCTACACTATTAAAGACATTTAAATAAAAACCTCAGGAATTTTAATGTCTTCGGGAAAGCACAGCTGCAAGCTTGCTTAATCTCCTATAGAGTTCAGAAAGGTCTTTTTAAGCATTCATTCATTCATACTTACTTTGTGAAATAAAAATATGCACAACTGCTAGAAATTGCTTTTGCTACATTACACAAATCCAAGATTAATTCTGAAGCATACTCTTCCTCTGCTTTTGAAGAATAACTGTATCTGCTAACAGATGATAAAGATACTATGTGTCTGGATTATTTCAACAAATCAATACTGACTAGATGGCCAACATTAAAACTGAAATTACATTAAAAACTGTAAGGTAGTTAAATGTTTTGGCTTCCAACAAAATACAGCTTTTTTCCTTATAGAGACAACACATACCAGCCTAAAACATGCCTACAATTTAATATGAAGTAAAATTTTAATATTTCCCCATTACCAGAAATGTTGCAACAGCATTACCTGTCTAAGCACTTAGCTTAACTACTGATATCACTCTATTGTGCTTAAGGAGCAGAATTAAAACCTAGTGCAGGTTACCACCTATATTTAGATAAGAGACAAACACTATAAAAAAAAGATTTCCTGTTTCACAACTACATGAATTAGAAAGGGAAAATGAGGTGTTGTACCCCATTTGTGTTAAATGAAAACATCAAAAACTCAGCCACCTACATAGTTCTATAAGTCATAAATGTTCCTATTACATAAATTGGTAGAGAAATATACTTCATCTTTTTAATGTAATAATCTAACAGCCACATTACACTTTGCAATAACTAGAGCATGAACAGTTTATAAGAGGAAGTCAAAACTCCAGGCTCTGTATTAGTATTTTAATTTCACTGGATCATTAATTCAAGTAGCCCATATATCAGATCATTAGGCAAGTACTTCTCAGCTGTTAAGAAATCAAATTGTTGGGCAAATTCTGTAATTTACAGAGCTAAGATTGGCAAGCAGAAAGGAGCTTAACTCTGTATCTTAATCTGCCATCAGCCTGTAAGTGTTCTGCACCATTAAAAAGAAATCTCAGTGCTCAGAGACCGGCAGCAGTACCTCCAGCAGGGCTGGCCAGCCAAGGCAAATACCCTCATCCATGTGTTTGTCACACACATCTCAAGGCAAATACCTTCATCCATGTGCTTGTCACACATCACATCTCAAGGCAAATACCTTCATCCATGTGCTTGTCACACATCACATCTCAGCTTGGGTACCTGAAGCTGTTCACAGAAAACTAAGTGCTGCCTTGCACAAGGAAGGCAAGAGGAAAAGTCTTCAGAGAACTGGATAAACCACTTTTCCACTACTTTTTTTTTGTTTTCCTTTCATTGCTGCAGCCATAAAGTTGCCAGAAATTTGAAAGGCAATTGACTAAATGCAGTGTAAGAATACTTCACCACAGCATTCAAATCCTATGTGTGTTTCAGTACCCAAGCGCAATAGAAAGGACTATCCTTTATTTTCATTAGAGATTGCAAAACTTTTGGTTGCTCCTAATTGATGCACACTTAGATGTCAATCACAAATCAGCTTTTCCAATAATTAGGATTAGGAAAGGACACTTTTGCAAAGCATATCTTTGCTCTCACACTTTAAACTGGTATTTGCAACAGAAGTTGCCTGAATGGGAGCTCTCTAAGATTATGTGTAATGCCCTTGAAAAATCTTGGGTGGGGTTCGGGCTTTTTTGTTTGTTTTTTGGGTTTTATTCTTTGTTTGTTTGTTTTTGGTTTGGTTTGGTTTTAGTGATTAAATTCTTATAGCTGGGCTGAATGGTTAGGATCTCTCCTGAAGCAGAGTTTATTTCTAGGAGATCCAATGGGCATCCAATAGCCTTGGTGCTCTGTTCAACTACTGATAGACAAGTATCCAAATTACAAGATACAAACTGCCTTTCTTAATGGACTCTTTGCAAATAAAACCAGAGTTGACTGAACGTAGATACTAAAGTCCCTGGAGCTGATGTCTCACAAGGTAGCAGAGTTACACTGCGTGTGGATGCTGCCAGCACTGTTGTATATTCTGTTTTCTGCCCACATTAACAAGAGGATTTTGGTCTCCTGGGCTGTCAGTCTACCATCTTTCATCAACATTAAATTCATACATAATAAATACAAGATTTTAGAAACATAGTTTTATCTTTGTGAGAATGACTTTATTACCCACAGGAATCAACATGAAACCGCATTAACAATGAGAAGGAAAAGTAAAGCTGTCAATTAAATTCAGCGCTTTCCCTTCTGCAGTAGTGAAATTATCTGTCCATCCTGTGAAACCATAAAATGAAAACATTTGATATTTACACAAAGAACAGTAGAATTATCAAAATAGTATTATACTGACCCCTTCTGGTTATACAGTGGGAAAAACATTTCACATGCAAGCAGCCTGCTTCTGTCAGCTGCTTAAAAATATTTATTTTCTTGGATATTAGATTGTCAAACATTTATATTCAGCAATAACACTACTTTTACATGGCAAATGCTCTGGAGAATTTAGTTAAGAGCATCCCTTACAGAGAGGAGTGTAAGCATTAAATCACGTTTTTCTTCAAAATTTATCTTCATTTCTTTTTTGTTAATTTGTCCTTATGTTTATTGTCCAGACTCTTAGAGGAAACAAAAGTATTGATAGGATCTAATTATGGTCACAGATGTGGCCAATAAGACAAAATACTATATTCAGGTTTGGTCTTCTTTCTAAAGAGAAAATAAGAGCAATAAAAATACTAAAATAGTTTTCTTTCAAAGTCCAATCATCAATTAAGCTGTGATTTTAATTTAATTAAAACAGGTGTGGAGATTTTTTTTTCTTTTGTGTTAGGGTGGAAGGCTAGAGGAAAGACTGAGAAAAATCACTGTATAGCTTTTACATTCTAACAGTTTTTTATGAGGAAAGCTGATTCATTCATGTTGGGGAGCAAACTGAAATCTACTGCAACTCCTACCAAGCTCTCTTCGCTTTCTCTTGCCATTGTGAATGCTATAATTACTGTAAAAGAGGCTACTGTTGATTTTTAATGTTTTACAATTATTGACAACTAACAAATACAAAAAAGGACTTCGGATCATTCTTTCCTCTCTGCATAATCTTGGACTTGATTAACTGAAGCTTCAAGTTTCAAGAACACTGGTGCAATTTTTTTAATAGACATAATTCTGTATTGTTCCTAGTAAATTCTGCAGAAATTCTTACTAAAAGTTTCACGAGTAAAAGGTCAAGTCCACTACTGGAGCAAGAAGCTGCCATCCAGCCACCTCTCAAAATGCAGGAAAGCAAAGTTCAGCAGTAACACAATAATGGAAGCTGTAACAACACTTAAAAGGCCAACGGAAAAGTCTTGTCTAGGCACAATAGCCAAAACGTGTTTAGCTATCCAAATTCTGTCTGTCAAAGATAATAAGCTTTGAGATACTTTCTTTTCTCCAGATGTATTCATCTCTTTAACAAATCTAAAAATGCCTGTGAACAAGATATATTCCTACTGCCATCCAAAACACTGCAAGGCATCCTATACCAAGAGACAACTGCCACCTGGAATCCAAAACGACAGTCAAAATTCAGGTTTAATATAAACTTGAAGAAGGGACAGGGAAGAGTAAACAGGAAAAAGGTGTCCTGACAGAACAGGAATCACTGACTTTTCTACAGATCATTTTTCATTTACATGCAACCTACGTGAACACAAAACTTGACAGACTTTTTATCCAGTTGCTCCAAAATATTTTAACAGAAGCACATAGTTGTCACAGCACAGAGTTTAGGCTTTTTTTGGATGAGTAGGTTGGTTTTCAGTTGGGGTTCTTTTAGGGAAAAATTTCCCCATTTGGTATTAGGTTTATGAAAGTAATTTAAATTTCTTTCAGCTTTAACTGTAGACTATAATTAAGATATTAAAAAATACCATATCTTTCATGTTATTCCCTAAGACAGCAGAATAATGAAACAGAGACCCTACCAAAAGTCAATGCCTCTCAGACTTCCAAAGTTACTGCTCAGCATGACAACACTGGGAATTAAAAACAGCACACACACTCACACCCTGGAACAGCCTAATGGAAATTTTTCAAAAATATGATCAATGCAACCTTTTGGAAGACAATTAAGCAAAAAAACAATTCAAGAACCAACAATTTCAAAGCAGGTATAGTTCATGATGACAGCATCCATATACCAAACATTTTGCTTTAAAATACTAATCTATAACCCAGAAGAATGATCTTATCCTTACAGAATAGATTTACATAGCTGAAAAATTACAGAAAATGTGACCACAGAAAATGCTATCTTACCTTCCTTTTTTAACCATTTCACAATGTTTCCTTCTTCCATTGTTGGAGAAAGTGCAGGCATAAGAACTTTAATACCAGGTGTACCTGCAAAATAAGCACATGGTTATCTCAACGTAGTATTTTTTCAGTATAATTTTTTTCTCAGTTAACTGCTTAACACAAATGAAACTAGAAGTGCATGAATCTGAAAGATAATTGAACAAAAGATTCACTATGATGCTCCTTTTTTTAAGCCTACATACAAGCATGCCCACCACAGAGCACAAAGGAAAACAAGGCACATTACAACAGAAATGGAAATTCAACAGCCCTGAATTCCTAGACCTGAAGTTTTGTTGATCGTCTCAAAATCCACCAAAAGCATCCTCCTGTCTTCTGTCCTCCTTCTCCTCCGTGACCCAGGCTGTGGATTTTTTTCCAGATTAAAGCACCTCTTTTAAATTAATAAAGCCTTTGTGATCCTAGTATTCCAGACACTGATGATCCACCTCTTTGACTGATAAACTTTTCTAATGTTTATTTATTCTTTCTACCAGAAAACTGTACCTACTTTGCAGAAAACTACTGATTTCAAGTTTCAGTGATTTCATCTTGGCTCAGTAAACCCATATGCAGAATCAGCACTGCATAACAGCAACTGTGTGCCATGTTAGTGGGATTCTTCTGAGGGCAGAGCTCAGAATACAGCACAGCCCTTGGCTTCACAGCAAATCACACCTCTTGTGATCTGATCCTCTATACCAAAGGAGTATTATGACATTAGTATGAGAGATACTACCTTTCTGAACTTTTAAGAATAGTTATGAGGCCAATAAAAAGTATCTTTTTAGATACAATTTTGTAAAAGCAGCTTTCCAGTACCTGATTTTTGAGGCTCTTTCTTTAACTATTATGTCTGAATTTGTGTTCAGTTACAGAACAGAAATAGACACAGAGAAGGTACATTGTATACAATGGCAAGGTTCAGTTCTGCTTCATAGTCCCTTTTCTCTAATATTTAGCATTAAGGATTGTTATCATTCAATAGGAAACACCACCACATTTCTCCCAGCTGCTATATTGCTTGGAGTAGTCAGGAACAGCTAAAAAAAGAAAAAAAAAAATCTTAGAAACTAATACTTTTTCAATTTTTTTCCTTATTATCTGCTTTTCAGCTCAAAATTCTTCTACTTTTGTTCTTTGCCCCTTATTTTTCCCAGAAGCTGTGCTAAGGCACGTGGAGAACAGGGAAGTGATTTAGGACAGCCCAGCTTCACCAAGGGCAAGCCCTGCCTGACCAACCTAGTGGCTTTCTACGATAGAATGACTACACCAATGGACAAAGAAGGGCTATGGATGTCACCTCTCTGGACTTCTGTAAGGCCTCTGACATGGTCCCTCCCAATACTGTTCTCAGTAAATCGATGAAATAAGGGTTTGATGGGTGGGTGAGGAATGGGTTGCATGGTAGCATCCAGAGGGGAATGGTCCTTGTCTCAGTGCCCCCTGGACACTGGTGACACGTCTCTTAGAGGTACTGGTGGATGAAAAGCTGTCTTGTGGCAGGTTGTGCCTCACAGCCCAGAAGGCAAACACAGCCTGAGACACATGAAAATCAGCGTGGCCAGCAGATGGAGGCAGGTGATTCTGCCTCTCTACTCTGCTCTGGTGAGATCCCACCTGGAGTACTGCATCCAGCTCTTGAATCCTCAGCACAGGAAAGACATGGATGTGTTGGAGGGGGTCCAGAGGACAGCCACAAAAATGAGGAGGGATGGAGCACCTCTCGTACGAAGAAACATCGAGAGAGTTGGGGTTGTTCAGTCTGGAGAAGAGAAGGTTCCAGGGAGACCTTACTGCAGCCTTTCAATACTTACTAAAGGGGGCTTTTAAGAGGGATGGGGACAGACCTTTTAACAGGGCCAATAGCAATAGAACAAGGGGTAATGGTTTGACTTGAAAGCGGGAGGATTTAGACTAGGTGTAAGGACAATTTTTACAATGACAAAGGTGAAACCCAGAAACAGACCGCCCAGAGTGGTGGTGGATGCCTCTTGGAACATTCAAGATCAGGTTGGATGGGGCTCTGAGCAACCTGGTCTATTTGAAGATGTCCCCACTCGTTGCAGGGGGGATGGACTGGATGACCTTTAAAGGTCCCTTCCAATCCAAACCACTCTAATACCACATAATTTTTTTTAAATGTGAAATGGAAACATGTAGCAAACCTCTAATGACCTAAGCAGCCACCAATTATCTTGACGTTTTAAAATACACCAAGAACAGAAAGTGAGTTGTTTATTCCCTAAAGCCCCCAAGACAGAAACACAATCAGGATCATGCTACCCAAAACACTCAAGTTCTGTGGAAATGAGCTCAACTGCATGGCTGATGTTCCCAGAAGACTGCATCAGTCTTTCCATGGTAGTTTCAGCTTAATATTTCTCATGACTGTAATGTTTAGAAATGTATCCAGCGTTACAATGTTCCTTGTAACACTCACAATTCCCATCTGAATTACCTCCAAGCATTTTCTTTAAAAAGTTTCTTCTTGCAACCTCTCATTTTGGACTAATACAAAGAAAAATGAACTACGTTATGTATGTGAATGCTTATCCATGTTTATTTACCAAATAAAGTTTTGTAGTACTTGAAGTATGATTGACAAATTAAAGTATGAGTTAACAATTGTCTTATGCTATACATATTTATTCAAAAATAATATTTATCAACAACAGCAAGTATAAAACAATACATTACAGGATGCAAAGAACTGTTCTCAGTTTCATTAGTCTAACTTGACAAGTCTAGCTGTGACAATCAAAACATTATTTTTAAGTCATATCCCACAAATACCTAGGATTACTGAGAACTAGTGGACAGACCTCATTAAAAAAAAAGTGAAAATAATCTACATTTTTAATGAGGAAAAAGTTAATTTTTAAACATGGTGGTTCACATTTCTCTTCCATAAAGAGCTACTTGATCCATTTCCCAGAATATGCTTCATACTTTGGCATAAATACAAAAGTGAGCAACAAATTTGTGCCACTGCAACATTTTCCCTTCAATGTTATGAGCAACTATCACAAAACATACAATCCATTCTGGTCCTTTCATCAAGTTAGAAGAGGAACTCCAGCAGCAAGTTACCCATGAAATGAACAAATAAATAAATAAACCTGGATACAAAGTAGAAGGAAGGACCATGTGCATCCATTTAATGTTTATGCACAGAGGCTCACGTTCGGAGGAGCTCAGTGCTGCTGCAATTAAGAGCCTTGCTGAGCACGAGCTACACCACAACATCAGCTACAACAAAGCTTTCAAAGCTAGTTTAGTTGCTTTTTAGTTAATGACCATACAAATACAAAAACCAGGCTTAAATGTCCCTCTACAAAGAAAAGCAAGCTCACAATGAAGAATTAACTTCACCAAATATTATTTGCCCTCATTAAATTAAAAAAAGGGGATAATAAAAAGAACCACTGCGTTCCCATAAGTTAGTTGCACTGTACAGGCAGCCCTTAAGAGCACTTTGGGAAGCAAATATTGTTGCTTTGTAATCATGGGTCAGCAAAAAGTTCTGGCAATTGGCGCAGAATCTCAAAGACTGAGCTCATGGGCATATTAGAATTTAGAACCATAAGCACGTGAAACTTCTGAACTCCCAGTCACCACCCACGGTTTTTTACTTCTATCAACAGTAACTGTGTTATAACACATCAACTATCCGAATAAAAATGGAGGAAGACTTAAAAAGAACCCAAACAAAATTCACGTGACAAAAAGGCTGCTACCTTAAAGGCAGCTCTCCGTGTATCCAAGAGAATTTGTTCCTGTTGACACGTTTTAAGAATCAAGCTGAACCTGAGAACGTTCCTGCTGCCTTCCCTCTCCATGAAGGGATTCAATGCATATTTAGGCTGCATATCAAACACTCTGGAGAGCAGGGCTTTAAGAGAACAGCAGACTAGTACACCTCTATCATTTCCTATAAACTACAACCTAAGAACCTCAGTGAGAGTGAATTTTGTACTTACGCAGCATAACACTCTCACTGCCTCTTCTTGACCTCCTTTGACGTGGAACAACTACAGCATATTCAAATAAAAATAACTGCAGTGAACTGAAGACAAATGCTTTAAATGCTCTGTGTCCCACCAGAGAGATATTTCATAACTTCCTACACACACTCTGTAGCCAGTAGAGAACTGAAAAACATACTGCAACTTAACACCAATGATAAGATTATGAAACATAAAACAAAGAATAGTTGACACACCTCTAACATAAAGAGGTCATTCTACTTTTTCTATTTTCCCTCTTTCTCTGTGACCAACAAACTAGGAATTCCATTCTGAACGAATTACGCAAAATAAATTTTCCTCTACCAGCACCACAGACAAGGACAGAAACACACAGAGAAACAAAAACTCATGTGACATGAAAACCTAGATCCACACGAACCAATACTTCAAGCAGTGGCTTTTTCAGAAACAGAGAAATAAAACTAATGCTAAAATAAAATTGACTTAACTTTAAATTGTCAAACTAGGAACCAAGAGAGAGTTTTATGGCCAAAGGAGCTGTATTTTACCAGAGAACTTCTGACTCTTCCTCTTTGTTTTCATTTTAGAGGCAACAATAAACTCTAAAATGGTGTCACCAAAGTACACACCACCTTGAAAAGCTGTACGTATACTAGAAGAAGGGTTGAATAAGGAAAGCCTGAAGGAATTAAAGGTGTGATCCATCCACCTGAACACTTAAAAGCTTACTGTAAGGAATTAAAAAAGATTTTAGTCATTTGCATATCCAAATTTAGAAATTTAACTCCAGCTATATTTTAAGTACTCTGAACATAGAGTACACAATAGATTGTCTGGGAGGACTGTAGACAGAAGTTCTTTAAGGAGTTAAATAAAAAGACCAATTTAGAAGTAGCTTACCCTGCATTATATTATATCCGTACACTATAATATGAAGAATGAGGCAAATTTTTTCTAATAAAATTTGAAAATAAATAACATTTATTTCAAGAAAGGGATAGACTTCTCTGTATCACACACAGCAGGTTTTACAAAGGAAAAGATTTTCACACTTTGCAAAACAGCAAAGGCAACCAGTGCTGGAAAGAAGGGAATGATGAAGCCTAAAGCACAATGATTAAATTGCCTCTGAACTACTACTGAGTTTTATTGCACGAGGTTAATGAAAGCTCACTTTTTTATAAGTGCACTTAAACCCCAAAGAGTTCAGGTATTTCAAGCTCAACATCACACCAGGACCTCATAACAATGCAGCTGATCATTGTTTAAATGTTTTACCAGTTGTAACTTTCAGATCAAGTAGAGAAAGATCACATTTCATTTCAGGATCCATAACTCTTCCCACATATCTTAGAGACAGAGGGAAACACGGAAGGGTAAACGATCTGTCTGATAACTGTGTAACAACAAACTCCTGAAAAATGCATCTTGAAAGGATGTTGTCATAACCTCACACCTTGACTTCTGTGTAGGAAAGGATGCTAGACATGCAATTAATAAACTCAAACTCTATTTCTCCATTAAAAAAACCAGACAGAATTACATAAAATATACATTACACGCCCTTCTCCAGTTACTTGAAACACTACCTGGAGAGTGAGATGACAGAAGTGTGGTGGAATTGCCAAACATGGACCAAAAAAAACCAAATAAAAAACTCTTTTTCAGTGCTTAGCTATGCTTACACTTAGAAAACACACTCCTGTTTTCAATGGTGGGAACTTTTTCCTTATCCACAACAAAATATTTTCATATTTGAAGGCTTAACTTATTTTTCCCTCTATATTTCAATTCCTTCAGTGATCTTGCTTTCTAGACCCTTAATAATTTTCTCATTTCTCTCCGAGTTTTCTCCTGTCAGTCCATACACATCCTGATGTACTTCCAGTACCTCCAGAGACCAAACCAAACACACTCTGCCAAACGATCCCACGTCCACAGCCTCTCACCCACCTCCCCACGGGTCACTGCTCCGGTTCTGCCGTCTCCCTGCGCAGCTGGAAGGGACGAGGTACAGCCTGGGAAGCAGGCAGGGGCGGAGGAAAGGTGTTTTTAATGGGTTTCCCCCCCTTCTCATTATCCTGCTCTGACTTTGATTAGCAATAAACTCAATATCCCCAAATCGAGCGTGCTCTGCCCATGACGGCACCCGACGAGTGGTCTCTCCCTGCCCTTGTCTCAACACATGAGTCTTCTGATGTATTTTCTCTCCCC
>VZRS01005031.1:0-27855 GCA_013398055.1 Ifrita kowaldi | reverse complement strand
CTCCAGAGACCAAACCAAACACACTCTGCCAAACGATCCCACGTCCACAGCCTCTCACCCACCTCCCCACGGGTCACTGCTCCGGTTCTGCCGTCTCCCTGCGCAGCTGGAAGGGACGAGGTACAGCCTGGGAAGCAGGCAGGGGCGGAGGAAAGGTGTTTTTAATGGGTTTCCCCCCCTTCTCATTATCCTGCTCTGACTTTGATTAGCAATAAACTCAATATCCCCAAATCGAGCGTGCTCTGCCCATGACGGCACCCGACGAGTGGTCTCTCCCTGCCCTTGTCTCAACACATGAGTCTTCTGATGTATTTTCTCTCCCCTGCCCGGTTGCGGAGGGGAGCTGTAGAGGGGCTCTGGCGAGTGCCTGACATCCAGCCAGGGTCAGCCCAGCGCAACCACCCGCTCTCAACCTTCTCTCCACCGCAGGTCTCTGCAGACGCACCTACAGCAGGGCAGCCATCGCACCAGCCCGCCACTCACCCAGCAGCTCCCGGGTGCCGTGCAGATGCCTCCATCCTGCCCGGGCGGGGAGGGAGAGCCCCGCGCCCAGCGCCGAGCGCCCGACCCGCAGCAGCCTCAGCACCCGCTCCCCGCCGCCGCTCAGCCACAGGGACGCCGCCATCTTGCCCTCCCCGCCCCCACCGCGCCGGGGCTGCCCCCCTCACTGCCTGACCAGAAACAGCGCGGCACGCCCCCAGCGCCGAGGGGCGGCTTCACCGAGCCCCCGTGCCCCTCCCGCAGCACCGGCCGTGGGTTTGGCTGCCCTGATCGCCCCAGGCACGGGTGAATGGAACCGCATGGACATCCGCGTCCAGCCTGGCAGTTCCTCGCCGGGGCGCACCCGCATCTCCTCTAGTCGCTGCCGGCCCCGGCCCGGAGGGAGGGCACCGGTCTCTCCATCCCGCCCGCCGGGCTGCGGCTGGGGGCGGTGCCGGCGGCCGGGGTATGCCCAGCGCTCCGCAGGCGCCCGCGCGGCTCCCCAGAGAAGGCCCCGAGCAAGGACCCCGCGGTGGCCGCGCCATGGCCGCCGCCGGCGGGGACGCGGCGCAGGTAACGAGGGCCCGGGGGGCGGCGGGGCCCCGCCCCCCCGNGGCCCCGCCACCGCTCCGGAGAGCTCCCCGCGATCGCGGGTGCTGAGGCTGCTCTGGAACCTTGGTAACTAGCCAGTAGCTTCGCAGTTGCTAACTAGTAGGGAGGTCCTGGGAGTACTGGTGGATGGCAGGCTGAGTGTGCCCTGGCGGCCGGGAGGAAATTCAGCCAGCAAGACCAAGGCGTACTCAGTGTCCAGCATTGAAGGAGCAATGGCCATAACCTAAAACACAAGTTCCACCTCAACATGGGGATGAAATTCTTTACGTTGAGGCTGTCAGAGCACTGCAACAGGCTGCCCAAGGGAGTCGTGGAGTCTCCCTCTCTGGAAACATTCAAAACTCAACTAGAGGCTTTCCTGTGTCACCTGCTCTAGGTGACCCTGCCTTGGCAGGGGGGTTGGACTAGGTTATCTCCAAAGGTCCTTTCCAACCCTAACTATTCTGTGATCCTATATAAACACGTTATAAAATTTAGTACAGGTTCCAGAATGTTGCCAGCTGTCAGTCTGGCTGCATCTACAGGACTCATGGCTCTTTTTATGTTAACTGGGGTTTTTTAGGTCTGTTTTGTGATTTGGCTTTCTTTAATTGATCTTTGATTGGGGTTTTATATACCATCACAACCAGAACATGAGTTGGCAGTGCTGTGCTTTATCAAACAAAGTAAACATTGAGCATATGGAAGCACTGCCTGGACAAGGCTCAGAACACCTTTCCAGTTTGCGTGTGGCACTGGGCGAGAGACCAGCCCGAGCTTCCAAACCAGCAAGAACTGACAGCAGGGAGATGAGAGGTATCAGCAGACTGGATAATGTGGCCTGTCAGGAAAGAGGGAAAGAGTATGCTTCATCATAAACAAACAAAAAAACAACCGACCAAACAAAAAACAACAAGAAAAAAAAAGAGCAGCAAACTGAGTTGTCATAAGATGTGAAACATTGTCACAGAGGTGAATGGGAAGACCATCTTCTGTATGTCCATGATCTTTGGTAAGAGGGAACAAGCTACAGCAGCCAAGGTTTAGGCTAGGCATTAGGAAAATATTTCCAGCCTGGGACAGTTAAGAATGCCCAAGGATCTTGTGTCTCATTGTCACTGGAGATTGCAAAGATGAGGTTAAAGTAGGAGATTCCAAACGTCGTCAGACGTGCCCCAGGCTGCCATCTCCAGTAATCCACCTTCCCAGTCTCCTGCCTCAGAGCCACTGCCCCGTGGTCCTGTTCCTTGCTGCCTCCTCACCTCTAGTTCTGCAAGTCCAGCACCAACTGGAAGCACTTCTAAGTATTTCAGCAAAGGTGTTGGCACCAAGGAACCACCTACCTACCATTTTTGCTGTGTGCTGGTTTTGCTTTGGTTGTCTCTGTTCTGTGGGTATTGTCTAAATACTCCCCCCAGTGTGGGTTCTTGCTGCTAAAGGAAACATTTTTCTTGGAAATAGTATTTGATGGGCATTAATGACCAAGGTGAGCAGTAGAGCAGCTAACCATTTGACATTTCAGAAAAACCTTTAAAGCTTCTAGTTGCAGCAATAAAAAAAATGAAACCTAAAAAAAAGGCACACCATAAAAGCAGCTGTATTACTGTGGTAATGTGGGTAGAAATCTTACCTCTGACACTAGAGATACCTTTGGTTAATATGTAGATACAGATACTAATGTGATAAACAATGGGATATGGAAAAAACACAATAATTTTTTCCTTCTAAAGAAATATTAAAATAATGCAATTTGCCTTCTGGCTAAACTGCATGTAAAGTAACATTGTGTTGTAAAAATGTAGGAATGTAAAGGTCATAAAATAATTTGAATATATTTTCTGTGGTATTTTTGAGTGCTATTGACTAATAAAGTCGGTTCTACTGAAATCTGTAAATCAGGCAAAATAAACCTACAAAAAACCTGCTTTAATAGGAAAACGATTAGTTGAGCTTTTAAAAATGGATAATGGTAGATGCATTTATTTTCCTTTTTTTTTTTTTTTGTGCAATAGTCCATAACATAATCCTGCTGGTGTAATGTCTATGGGCCACTGCACTCAAATAAATGTAGATGACCCCTTTCCTGTGAAGGATAGTCAGACATGCACCTTATTTGGGGGTTTTGTTTGTTTAATTCAAGGTGTGAATGTGCCTGGCAGAGCATAAAGGGCATTGTGTAAACATGCAATTATTTTGTAATTGAAGTTCATTAGCATAAATTAGACCTCTTTGCTGCAGTATGAAAGTACTAATCCTTTAAACTCAGTTTGAGAACGTAAATTCTTAGGTTTGAGGTGCTTCTGATGGTTTTTCATCTATTTATTTAATTTCTTTTTAGGACGGGTTACATCCAAGGAATCTTATCCCAGAGCTTTGTAGACTGTTCTATGGCTTAGGCTGGGTAACAGGAACCGGTGGAGGAATCAGCTTGAAACATGGGTAAGTAATGATGAAAGAGAAATAATGTGGTGGTTGCAGAGAGAGGCTGGCTGTGTTTAGGAGCTGAGGAGGGCATTGCAGTTCCATAAGAAATGTTTGCAAGTCAAGAGAGAGCAAGAAGTTAGAGGGGGAAGTGAAGTGTGCCAAATTTAACCTTGTAGAAGGGAGGTGAATAATCTGAATTAATCATTGCAGACCCATCAATGGAGAGAGACAGCTGGAGAGAGTGACCTTATCCCGTCCTTTTCCTACCTTTGTTTAAGGTAGATGAATTGTCTTTAAAGAACAATGCATTCCCCCTTTTTCATTTCACTGAGTATGGAATTGAGACTGGGTTACATCAGGCACACGGCTTTCAAATGCCTGTGGTTAAATAAGATCAATCTCACTCTGGACATTTTGCAGGCCAGATATTTCCTCTAAGAAAGAAATTACCATTCTACTGAGATAATTTCTAAGGAGACAAATACTTCACATATAATTAAAGCAGGACAGGTAACAGCAACAATTTTTGGTCTGTATCTCCTATGAAGAAGCACCACTTCGTGTTTTAATTTGCTTGTCTCCCGCCTATCCATAATTCCCAAACTTTTAGTGGAAACAGAGCTCCTCTCAGTGGCCACTGAAAAAAAGATAAGTCCTCATTCTGCAAAGAACCTTGTACAGTGCCTGCAGTTCTGTACTCAGTCACAAGGTTGTGACACAAACTTGGAAGTATCTGACCTCTCATTGTCCTGGTATACACTTGCATGCATGCACAAACAGCCATTGCTATTCAAATGTATATTTTATAGACATGTGAATAAAAGACCCTAAATGCTCATACTTGGACTGTTTGGACTTTGTGCAGGTCATTTCACCTCCCTGCTTGATTTTGCAAGCAAAGCAACAACAGTAATAATAATGAGATGAATGAAAAGAGGGTAAATTGCTGTTTTAAAGTTGTCTGTGGGAAGATCTTTCTAGCACCAATTTGTCATCAGTAGCTAAATGTAGCCTATTGTCTTTGTCATTCCAGTGCAACTCCTGTTGGTTGTGGCAAGACAAATGGCATTACCAGAGAATGCACTAATATAGTAATACAGTTTTCCTTCTATAGCTTGTTTACTTAGAATTGTTACATAGGAAAATGTGAAAGAACAATTGAAATTTGATTCAAATGTATCAACTGCTTTTACCAGCTAATCTTAATCAGCCTTACTCACTGTGCAGTTCATACCAACTATCAGGAAGAAAATATGTCAATTTGGATGTGGGATAGCTTATTAAAAATAGATGTAGAATTCTTTGTGAGGTATCTTGTATTTGAAGACTTTATTTTGTCATCAGATTTTCCCTTTCTGGTTAAGTTCTAAAAGAGAAAAAGCTCTGGTTTAAGAAAAATTGTGTGTCTGTCACAAGGAACTGAATTACCACTTGATTTCTCATCTTGCTCATGCAAATGAATTAAGACTAAATTAATGCAATGCTGGCAGTGTTAATTCATGAATGTTAAAAATTACAAATATGATCAAGCCACATTTTTCTGTGCTTCACAGACATTTTACCACTATAAATAGTACATCATCCTAAGTGTTTTATTTTTGGAAGAATTAAAATCACAGAATTGTTTAGGCTGGTAAAGATCCTTAAGATCCTCTAGTGTCCAACCGTAAGCCTACCACTGCCACTAAAACACATTCCTAAGCACCGTGTCTAAATGCCTTTTAAATACTTCCAGAGATGGTGAGCCAGCTGCTTTCCTGGGCAGCCCATTCCAATGCTTGATAACCCTTTCAGTGAAGAAGTTCTTCCTAATAATTGATTTAAACCTCCTGCCATGCAAACAGAAGTAATTTCCTCTTGTCCTGTCACTGGTTTTCTGGGAGAAGAGACCAACCTCACCTTGCTACACCCTCCTTTCAGGCATTGTAGAGAGCAATGAGGTCTCCCCTGAGCCTCCTTTTCTCCAGGCTAAACACCCTCAGCTCCCTCTGATATTCCTCACAAGACTTGTGCTCCAGACCCTTCCCCAGCTCCGTTACTCTTGTCCAGAAATAGAAACATCCCATGGTCGGTAGGAAATGTATCTGTAACTTGACTAATTATTCACTAGATGTCTCTGTGCTCCTGAATTTAGTATGTGACTGCTGAAGCTGAATAGTGATTGCAATTGAGACAGAATCTAATTGGGGGTTTTGTGCTAATAATGAAAATAATGCAGATACCATCTTGAAATCATTTTAGTTTCGATCGGTTTTTACAGTTTGTGTTCATGTAGTCCTTGCAAGAAGTGATGTACTTCTACTTAAATTTCAGTCATTTAATTGCACTGAATTAGTGCTATCTCTTTATCAACACAAATAAATATGCAACTGCACTAGAAACCTAACCTGCACAGTTAAAAAAGAAAGTATTTACAGTGTTGAATGTTACAGATAAACATTACTGTTTATAGATAGTTTATGGATTTTTATGTAATGGTTTTGCCACCTGCCTTGTCACAGATCAGTATCTGCTTGCAATTTCTCATTTAATTTTTATTCTGAATTGTAGGAATTTGAGTTTGAGTTATTGCAGGGAGAGGCTGTTTTTCTTTGTTGGAAAAATAAGGCTGCACTTCTTACATGGTTTTTGGGTATCTGTCAAGTTGAAAGCAGGGTTTTATACCCCTGCAAGTTAGAGATTTTATTTGCCCTTGTACAATTTAGTTATATTTTGAAAATAATCTACCTGTCAATGTATGGAAAGAGCAAGAAAGTTTTTAAATTGTGTGGGTCTGGATTTGCTATTTCCTTTTCAGTGGCTCAAGAGCTCTAGGGCCTGTGCAGTTGAACAGTCATTGCTCAGCTGTGTTTACTGACTTTTCCCATCTGCAACTTTTCCTAGGGATGAAATCTACATCGCTCCTTCAGGAGTCCAGAAGGAAAGAATACAGGTGTGTTAAGCTGTACTTTTACCTCAGAGCTCATCTTGAGATGGATGGAAGTGCCCTTGTTTAGAGTTTCATTTTTCCTTATGTGAAGTTACAAACTTGTTATACTGTTGTCTACATTACTGAAACAACTGATGATTTCTCCCAGTACTCCGCTATCATAGCAAGCCAGTATGTGTTTCAGTGGCCAGTGTAGATTAGTCCTGATGATCTCTTTGCTTTAAGTAAACACAAAGGAGTGTGAGAGTGGAGCGTTACTCCAGTCCAGCTTTATTCTTTGTCGAGCTTGGTTGGCTGTAGCTGTCTGGCAACAGTTTCAAGTTACCAAGGTACACACATAAATAGGCATTAACACCTCATCGCTGTCCATTTTTGTTTGAGTGATTGCAAATATTTATCTTGATATGCTCAGTTAATAATTGGGCTCTCCCCATTAAAAGGTGACCTTGTCTATCTGTCTGCTTTCCAAAAAAACCCAAAATGTAAGAGGAGGGGAGAATGGTAAATGATAACTGTTTTCTAACAGCAGATACTCTCCCAGAATAGAGTAATAAATGGAAAGGATTTGTCATCTCATAAATCTGAGGATAAATACAGTGAGGAGTGAAAGGAGTTTCTTTTCTGTTAGAAACCTGGGGTCTCACACCAGTGTTTGCTGGGGATTTGGAGAAGTAAAGTAGGCAAAGGTGTGTAAGATAACCACGATGGTCTGGTCTGTGCTCGCAGTAGCAGAAGATTAAGCACAGTGAGGGAGGAAATCTCTTGCGATTGTATTTTCTGCTGATTTTTAAAATAACATTAAAATTTTATTACTGCCCTGAGCAATTCTTTGTACTATTATGAGTAGCCAATTGATGCAAAGTTAACATTCATGTAAAGCTACTAAAAGTAAGGTTTAAAAAGAAATAGTTCTAGAAGTTAAATGTATTATTTTTAAGTTTAACTTGTGTCATTTGTTGGTTCTTTTAAGTAGGGAAGGAAAAGTACATCTACATTTCTTATTTTGAATCAGTTACTACTTTTCCTTTTGATCTATTGTTATTACTGAGCTACAGACTATCTCCTTTCTGAGAAAATTGTAGTTCTACAAATATCTGCGTGGCATCAATCTGAGTAAAAAGAGTACCTAATATTAATTTCCATTACACAATGTCAGCAAGTAGTATTAGAAGCTGGAATAAATGTGGTGCATTACAGCACTTTTACAAACTTAAAATCACATTCTGTATTAAATATGTGGTTTGTATATATTCATTTCCCTAGAGTGAAAACAAAACTGAGTTATCAGGTCAAAATAATTTCTTCTTTCTTACAGCCAGAAGATATGTTTGTTTGTGACATGAATGAACAGGACATCAGTGGTCCTCCACTGCACAAGAAACTAAAGAAAAGCCAGTGCACACCTCTTTTTATGAATGCCTACACTATGAGAGGTATGTAGCAGTGTTGTAGTTCAGCAGTGACTGAAACACTGTATAGGTACATCCACAAAATTCATATTCAGTACCATATTCTTTATGCATAGAAGTTACAGTGAAATAAACATGAAACTATAAAATAAACTGATTTGCAAAGGTATGTATAGAGTGGGATATAATCCATAGTAACATCCTGTCAGTGTCACTTGCAATTTAATCTTCTCTTGTAGCTATGCCTGTGATCATGTTTTCAGCACTGATTTTTTGTGCAGAATATTGGTAGGTTGCAGGGGAAGCCCAGGATTTGCAGCAGTTTTATATCAGTAGTTTTGCCAATTCAGCTATTATGCTTTTGCATCCATTGGCTGAAATTAACAGTTATAAATTATGAATAGGTGAAAACAGTATGAAACTTTCCTTTTGCAGGTGGACAGTAATAGAGCTTTTGATGTTGTGTAAAATTTACATGTTATTTCAGAGGGGATTTAGGGAGTCTCTTCTGATCTTCCTGCACAAGCAGCTTACATGTGTACTCAAGGAAAAGCAACATTGCATCTTTATAAGTAGATTATAATTATTGTCTACCTATCTTTCCGTCATGACACAATAAGATAATGATGAGTGTTTTTTCAGAGAATCAGCAGATCATTGAAGAAGACATAAAAAGAAAGTAAAAGGTTTTAAATTTTCATTTCACAAATAAGTTTGGGAATTCTTTATAACCTTGGAACTCTGATAAAATTAAGAGTTTCAGTCACTGCAGTATGTAAAGAAATTTACAAGCAGTATTTCTGCTTGAATTTGTACAAGTAGTGTCTCTCCTGGAAGTTGTCACTAACTTAAAGTTAACACAAGTGTCCTAAGACAATCCATAATCATCCCTTACAGGTGAGTAATTACCTCATACTTTCATTTAGGTTGCTGTATATTTTTTCCTCTCATACAGCGGATCACCATTTGCTAAGATGACTAATCAAAGGAAATTAATCAAGAATATGCATTAAATTTTCTTAATAGACACATTTTAAAGTTAATTCTAATTTTTTTTTATTTTTCTGCTCTTAGGGGCAGGTGCAGTGATCCATACACATTCCAAGGCTGCTGTTATGGCTACCCTTCTTTACCCAGGGAGTGAGTTCTCTATTACCCATCAGGAGATGATAAAAGGAATCCAGAAGTGTACTTCAGGAGGCTATTACAGGTACTTCTCTATATTTAGGAAAAGAGGCATGATATTTGATCATTTGTTTTCAGCAATATAAATACAACTCATTCGAGTTATGTACTTGAAAGTGTGTAATATAAAATATTAGGAATAAGAAGTAAAAAGACCTCTGGAATGAATGAGTCACTGGTTCTCTGTAAGGTCTGAAGCCTGTGGAAGAGATCTGAGATAAAATCTTGTAATGCCAGGGCTGCTGTGTGTTGAGCTACAGGAACAAGCCAAATAAAGAGCTACGTCCTGAGATGTTACCTCATCTATACAACATCCAGCTGAAACTGGAGCCAGCCAGCACCAGCTTGGATTGATAGCATGTACAAACTACATTTGGGTGGACTTCACATATCACTGCCTGTGCTAGTTCAGGGCATGTTAAGAGAGTAGAGGATTTGAGATTTACTTGACAGAGTTTGAAAGAAAATTCAAAATAAACAGCTCATTAAAGATAATGTTATTACTTTTCAAGGATGAGCTCTGAGGTAAGTGCTGAGTTATTCCAAATTATGTGTGATGGCTTGTTTTGAGGTCTCCACCCACAGAGTGTTGAATTGGGATCTGCAAACAACATTTATATAACGTGTGACAAGGAGATGAGAAATAGAAATGCTAAATTCTTTCCACTTTTTGATGTTAATTTTTGTATCTAACTGTTGCCCTTTGGCAAGGGAACAAGCCATATGTGATTTTACGCCCAGGCATATTTTATTCCATTTTGGTTGACTTGCCAGCTTTACTTTCTTGTCACCATTAGCATGTGCATTTTTAATGTGGTAAAATACAAGCCCTTTTATTGAATTGTCTAACACTGGTTTTAAAAAAATCCACAACAATTTTTTTTATATGCATTTTGAACTCACACACTCCTAAATGTTAGTGAGGAAACATTGTATTTATTGGGTTCCATACCTCCAAGTTGACTTGTGTCATTCTATTGATTTACCAGAAAAACTAAGGAAATCAAAGCTCCAGGTTATATGACTCATAAGCACATATTCATCCGTACTAGACTGATTCCACTGGCTTGCCTCACACAAGTCTCCCCATTGAATTCAAAACAAAGATGGGACCTTGGATTCCAAGTACAAAATGGGACCTTTCGAAAAAAGGGATTGTATACTGTTTCTATTTATATAAATCTTTTCTGGAAGCTGTCCAGGAAAATGCTACAGATAGAATAATCAGAAGTATATGTTGGCCTAAATATGACTCCAGTGACCCCAGACTAGTTTTACCTTTGACTTCCATAGAAGTAGAATTAGATCAGTAGTAAACAGCTTTGAAAGTCAGGCTGTCACAAGGTATTTTACATGAAGGTTTGACTTGATGTAGGCTGCTTATATTTCAATTAAAAAAACACATACCAAGTATTTAGCTCATTCAGAGTCTTGTTGACATTTTGTAGATATTAGTTCTTGATAGACACCTTATGGTCCTGATTAGGAGTCAGTTATGGTGTTTATAGCAGCTTCCAAGCTCATGTGCAAGTAGAAGGCAGAACCCAGGAAGCCGATCCATTAACTCATTTGACCTAATTAGTAACAAACACTCCAAGTGTAATTTTAGTGATCAGAATTTATAAGAGTCAAAGTAAAGCTTCAAATGCCATCTCACTTTCTTCATTCACTATTTTTATAGCCTTCCCTGAGAAAGCATCAGCATTGAGAACACCAAGGGATGAGACTTTATCTTCTAAATACTTGATTTAAAATACAAGCTGTTGGTGTTTGGGTGTTTTACCATTGCTTTCTTTCTGTGTTTTACAAAAGGAAGTACTACTAGCATCCACTCATGAAATACCTATGTGATCTCAATGATAAATCTGAACCTGAGCTGGGGACTTATTAAAACTATTTAAACAAGTTTCTGCTAGTGTTAATTAAGGTTCAAACAATGCCAAATATCCCAGTCCTCCTTCAGAAGAAACTCTTAGGCAAGTTCCACTGAGTAACGTGCATCATCTTGTCTTTGGAACTGGGGTTCTTAGGCTCTCTTAAGATCACATGTAGCCCACCAATGACTCCATCACAGAGAATTTATTTTTCGTGTGTTGACTTTACCTTCTATTTATATGCCTTAGCAGGACAATCTTCCAGGGGCTTTTTGGACTACCTAAATTAATTTTTTTCTGCTCTTCAGCAAACAGCTTAATTTCCTTCTTCTTGATATGATTCCTTTAAATAATTTAATCTGAGGTAAAGCTTGTAGATGATGCCAATACAGGATGAAAAGTTTGAAAAAGTTGTAAAGGGACCCAACTACAAAGTGATATGGGAATAAATAGCTACGCCTAATAGATTAAAGCATTGTTTTCTTTTTGTGCCTCAAGTGTAGCTCAGGTATTGCCAGCATAGTATGTGTTTGGGAGTGAGAGATGTTCCTGAGAATTCTTATGTTACAGCGTGACTTACAAGAGAAGAGTGCAAAATCTAGTGCTGAGAATTTAACATTTTACACAGTCAGAGGATAGTCTCTATCTTAGGGAAAAGCTCCATATATCCAAGCACAGGGCTTTTTTAAATACATGAACATGGGGTTTTTTTATAGGTATGATGATACACTAGTGGTTCCTATTATTGAGAATACACCAGAAGAGAAGGATCTCAAGGAGAGAATGGCACTTGCAATGGAAAAATACCCAGACTCTTGCGCTGTCTTGGTCAGACGTCACGGTGTTTATGTATGGGGAGAGACATGGGAAAAAGCCAAAACCATGTGAGTACAATTCAGGAGTATGCTATCTCTTGCCTCAAGATCTTAATGAACTTAATGCTGTGTATATGTGCAGCCCATGGACAATGATTCAGAATATTAAGGCCTCACTGCATGTATAGGGAGCTTTTGGGAATGGATTCATCCATGATTCTGTTGCTTGGTTTTCCTTTCATATCATTGCTGGCTGATAGGGTTGCCAACATTTTCCTTTCAGACAAGTCAACAAGTCCCTTCTCATATGAAACAAGCAGGCAGTCTCTGCTTTTATATGACACCTGCCAATACTGTTTGTGTGGCCCTCCCTAGTCCCATTTTTGGAATTTACTTGATCTGCTGATTGAAATGCAGCAAATTGATGTTATGTAGCAAAAATGCTGGGCACTTTCCATTCCACAGCATGGGAAGTAAACAATAATAGGGCTGTCCAGTCAGACAGTCAGACTGGTGATAAAAAGCTTAAGGAAGGAAAATACTAATTTTCATAAAACATGGTAAGACTTGAACCTTACTTCCATTACATTTTTTTCCCTGTTTATTTTAGGTGTGAGTGTTATGACTACTTGTTTGATATCGCAGTGCAGATGAAGCAGCACGGGCTAGATCCTTCAGAACATCCAGCCAGAGAAAATGGGATCTTGTAAATGTCAACAACATTTATATACAGGTGTGAATTTATCTGTAAGGATGATCTGTTTGGAGGGAGAGTCTACAGATGACACCATCACTTCAGTCTGCTTTTCCACTCAGGAAACTTCAGTATTGCTCATCTTCCCCCAGTCTGCTCCGTTACCACTGCAATTTTATCTATGCCTTTTCCACACAGTGCAACAAAAAGTATATGTATTAATAGCTAGGTATGTCCAGTGCATATTTAGTACCAATGTACAGCATGGAGCATGATTTCTTTTTAAAACAAAATAGTATCAAGCATTACCAGAAAAGCCAATGCACTAAAAAGGCCAGACCCTAGTGAGCTGATCTGTACAGAGATGTCTGAACACCCACATTTGTTCTTCAGCTGGCAGGATCAGATTTGATTTCAGACCATCTCAGTGGTATTACTTATATGGTGGGTTGGTTGGGGGTTTTAGGGGGTTTTGTTTTTTCATTCAGCTGACTTGGCTGGTTTGAGTTTCACTGATTAGTGTCACCTGTTTACCTCATGCAGAAAATTGGCTTTCTGTTTTCTGCTGTAGCAATGATCAGTTTTGAAAGTTTTCATAAGAAGTTTTTGAAGTAAAAGCCCATTGATAACATGATCAGGGTGTACTTTACATGAAGGATACCTGAAACAATTCTCACATAAGTAATGTGCAGCTTGATACGGCAAAATGCAGTGGTAGCATAACACTGCAGAGTTGGAGAATACAAGCAAGTTTAAAGGTACCAGTACTGAGATTATAAAGGAATTTCTTGAGCAAAGCAGTGGTCTAATTAAACAGGAGCGGCTAACATTTTAGAGTTCATCCACTGTACCCACATTTTCCTCTGAAGAAATGACAAATGCTTGCTCAGGCAGCATGAGCCCAGAAGAGACAGGGACTTGGCTTCTCAACCCTTATGCCCACCCTAGAGGAGGAAGCAGTGGGAGAGGAGGTTTGCTGTCAGTGAGCCTCTGCCTTAGCAGGTATTCAGGGTGCTGCCACTGCCTGCAGTGATGAAGACACGCTGGCTGCCACACCTGCACAGAGCTGCCTCATGGCCCATGAGAACCATTCTAAAATGGCTCCTCACCCCCTGCAACTGGATAAGTTGGGCTACTGTAGTGGTATTAACATTCCTTTGCCTGCTTATTATGACTAGTTTTGGAATATTTTTGCTTTTACTTTGTTTCTCCTGTACAGGTTTCTTACATGATGATGGGAGTTCCAGCTTTCACCCCACACTATTGAAGCCAGGAGGGGATGCTGATCCTCAGCTGATAGACAAATGTCAGCAGGCACTTTTAACTGTTAAATGCATCCAAGAAGATAAAGAGAGTTAAAAAAACCAGCTACTGGACAATCATTGCAATTTACAAATCCTGTTGAATGCCACAGTAGGAGGAATGAAAATTCAGATGCAAAAATAATTTTAAAAACTTTGGAGAACCAATGTCACATTTTAGTTTTGTGCCTTAACAATTCATATTTCAGCAACCTGCATTTGCTCATCCTGCTCTAATGCTACATCACTTAACTTGAAATAAGTCTCCATTTCTGAAAGCTACTGTAGCTTTTATTCTTTGGGGGAAAAAGTGAGGATGACCCCTTAATTAGAAGTTAATAAAGTTTAAAGCATTGTTTGAACTGTTGATTCCTTCATACCATGTTTGTGTTTATGGGTTACATTTTTTCTTTTTTAAAATTAAGCCTGTAGCATATGTATTTTTAAATTCTCCTAATTGTCATTATAATGAGAAGGAAACACATAATTTTTTAGTGTGTATTTTGTAGTTGTTACTGAGGGACTGCTCTGGGTCTTACCTCTTAAATTCCTTCGCTTTGAATAACAGCTTTTTATGACCTCTGATTAGCCCCCCCAAGGCAGATTTAATCAAACTGCTCATTAAAATACAATCTCACATATTTATGACACTTAGTGTCTTCTTTCAAAATCTTCTGGAATGGCCTCCAGTGGCATCAGTGTAAGCCTCGACTGATCAACTTTCTACTTGAGTATTGAGACCTCAGTCCCGAGGGTGAATTGAGACAAAGTGCCAGCTGACCCTGTTTTCTGCTAGGGGCCATGCATTCCCACCACTTCTCTTTCCATCACCTCTGGCACTTTTTTTGAGCTTCATGAGGTGAATTAACTCTTCAACCTAAAATAGAGCTACTGTGGGAGTGAGAGAAAGAAATTTTTTCTGTTATTTCCTGATAAGCCGCAGGTAAAACACTGAACCAAGTCAAAGGTGGGTCCAAAGAGAACCAGAGCCAGGGCAAGAGAGGAGATGGCTGATGCCAGAGATGGCAGCACCACATCCCCCTTTTCCTGGGGATGACAATTAAGGTCAGTGTTTTGTGTATGTAGGCATGTTTGCCCTTCCCTCTTGTGCATAGCTCTGTACCTGCAGTGTGCAGCCTTTAACCCTTGGGGACCTTGGTTATTGTGAAATAGTGGTTATCACTGAGTAACTGCAGGTTGTTGGCTCTATGTTTGTTCTATGTTTTTTCATTATTAGGCACTTGTTTGTCAGTGGCAAATATTTTGCAGTGATTCCATATCTCCTGAGTGTATGTGGATTGCAGTAAGAAATTGTGTGAAAATGCTGTTTTTTAGACCAGAGAGTGACTTACAGGCTGCTTCACTTAAGCACAAAGTATCTCTGAAGTGTGTTCAAGACTTCAGAGGTGCAACTGACCTGAAGGGAAAGCAGACTAATTCTCTCAGCTTTTCTTCCCTGTGGATAATAAAAATACTGCTTAATGTGACAATCCAATTAGTCTTGAAATCAAGTTGCCATCTATTTATTGTGGCCTTTAATTTTTTATTTAAACTGCCTGATTTTTGCAAAAAGTAACTTTGTGTAGTATTCTGATGATGATTTCAGAATAGGTGATAATTGTATCATTCCCTAATACTGATGTTTTGTAAGGATAAAGAACATTTTACACTTGATGCCTTTTTGTTTTGCATATATAATGACAAACCATAAAAGAACACTCATGAGGAAAGATATTTTTGGCCAAATATGTTCCTCTGGGGTTGTGCTAATTACAATATTCACTTTCTCATGCAGCTACAATTTCCCACTCTGTAGCCTTTCTAAAATCTGTAAATCATCACATTTCTACAGTAGTAGTTAAGTTCATTCCTACAGGATTCCTAGATGCTCAGAGTCCCATTCAGTGATTTGAAAATGAGTTAAATGCACTCTTCTCATGTCTTCTCATGTGAACCCTCATCAAAGAAATTAATGCCTTCGCAGCTCTGGTGGCGTCATAACCCTGTGAAATTATTACTGTTTCCTGAAGTGCTCAGAAAGCTCTTGCAGTTCAGCTCTGATTATGTAGAACAAAAATAGGAAAATGTCTCCTATGATTCAAAGCTTCTTAACTCACATAATTTTAAGTCTGTCTCTGTTTCTGATGTGAATGGTAGGCTCATAAGCCAGCTAGGTATTTTTCTATGTTCACAGCAAAGACTTGATCTCCATCGAAGCCATTTATCTAGGTTTAGTATCACCAGATAGGCTTATGGCAAAATGACATAATTCCCATTTCAAATGGCTCATCCGAAAAGCCAAGTAAGTTCCAACATTTCTCAATAAAAGTAACTTCCTAGCAAACATCCTGCTTGCTTTCCAAGAAGGAAATAAAACTGCAGAATACGGGATCTTGAAATGTGAATAGATAGAACTCTTAACTTACTGTAAGCAGTTATGATGCCAGTGTATGTTCTGTTGTGAATGCTGTAATGCCTGAACAATTGGCATCCTCTTAAGCTCTGAAATTGTAATTTAAAAACTAACATTAAAAAAGCCCACTGACTAGTGGAACATTACAAACAAACCAGTAGCCTTCCTCTAAATTGTTTTTTTGTCGCGCTTTTTGGCAAACAGGTTTGTAACAATTTTTTGCTATTTTACAGAAGATGTCGATTTGGAAGGAAGATCCCTGGAACACTCTAGATTACTCTTATATTGAGGAATAGAAGAAAAAAATACAGTTTGATATTAATCCTTCCTTATTTCAAAATAGTTTGAAAACCTCTGAGCTGATACAAGTTTAGGTGTTTCTACTGAAGGGAGTTATCTCTACAGATTCATAAGCAATAAAAAAAATAGGAAAATGCTTCATTTTTCAAGCCACTTTGTGTTTGACTTTTGTTCTAAGGGGAGGTGAACCCTTGCAGGCTTTTTTATTTTGTTTTCTTACCTGTTAGGTGAAATAGAAGTTGTGCCTTACAGAGCCAGGTTGTGTCCAAGGACAGCCCTCTGAGCTGACATGGACTTTAGTAACTGTGTGTGGAGGTGCCTGTGACTGCACTTTGCTACCAACTAATCTAAGCCTTCATGGAGCTGGACATTTGCTTAAATTTCAAGTCAGCTTAATGTTAAAAGCTTAATGTTACTCCAGAAGAATGCTACCTGACCTGATTTATAAAAGAGTGAATTTTGAAGTCCCTGAGTCTGAAAAAAAACTCTCAGGCATTTATCCTGGTGCTGCTCAAGGTTTTGCTGCATAAAATGGATGGTAAATAAGATCTATTTTTTGGTTGACTTGATTAGCATAGGGTGGTATTTCTACTAAATAAGCATGCTAGGGTTTCAGCATACTGAGTGCAAAATTATTTTGGAGGTGAAACTTCTAGTGGAACCAAGAGCAGCCATTGCCTGTTTCTTAGGATTTTAATCTATTGAAATCAAAAGCAATTCCAAATACTAAATTTTTAAATTTTTCTATAGTCTTCAGACTTAATCTAGCATCTGCTAGTTTTTGCTAGAGCAGTCAAAGAAGACCAGTGACTACCTAATGCTCAGTACTAAAAATGGATTGAGCATGTTTGTCTGGATGGGGAATCATGGAAGTTCATACACTCTGGGTAGCGTTTACAAACACTCTCTCTGTACTTACATGTGTGTGTTGGGTTTTTTAACTCTAACATACTGTGCTGTTGTACTAGCAAGTTTCTCCCATCTATGACAGATAAAATTACAGGTTAATCTCCAGAAACCAGATCAACAAGAATTTATTTGAGTAGTTAAGCATAAATTCTCGCTCCTTGATGAGCCTCAGATTAGCTTCAATTTCTCTAATGGTAATTTCTGGTTATTACAAACAGAATACACTGGATATAGAAGAAAGAATAGGTCTTATATTTAAAACAAAGAGCTGGAAGTCTAGATTTTGTGGCTGATTCAACCATTACCTTAAGGTCATGCCTTGAACAGTTCACTTTGATGGGAGTTTCAAAAGACCTTGAATGAATCAGATACTACCCTAAATCCCATTGGAAAGTTAGGGGATTCATTTCATTAGGCTTCCCTCTTAACTCCAAGGATGTAGCTGTCTTTATTTCAATCAGGATTAAAAAAGAAAAGAACAGAGGGGTCACCTTGAGTGCAAGCTGCCAACTTATCCCTGCCATATCCCAATTTGATTTCAAATATCTAACTGGTATTTTATTTACCATACTAGAAACCCGTGGTTAAGAGAAACGTTACATAATTTGATTTCACCTAGAAGGAATTTACAAACCCGAGAAATCAGGAACTGAGCTGTCCTGCTTACTCAGATGTACATTAAGACTACCACGAGTAACACGGCACAATTTTTGTGACTTCAATTTCTCCCCTCTCAAAAGATACCAGCTCTCTGTCTTTGCAGATGAAACCTCTGTTTTATGATGTCATTTTTAAGTGCCTGTTCTCCAGACAAAGCAGGTTACCCTGACAGTCCCCATTTCGGTGCAGCTCCTGAGAGCACTGCAAGAAGGAATATGTGCGAATGATGACGGTGCATTACCTGGGCTCAGCAGGTTGCTGAGCACTTAACACTAAAGATTCCATTTCTTTTGTCTTCATGCTTTGTCTCATTTCCGTGTTTTATTCAGTTTTAATCCTGCTTTTCTGTAAGATTTTCTTCCTTCTGGTGTTTTCCTTACAATCTTTAAAACCAAATGTAAACTTAGTACCATTTGCATTCTGGTTGAACTTTCAAACCCAGGAATATTTTTGTGTTAGCAAACATCTCTTTCCTGATTCATCTGCTACATCCCTGACGTATCTGGGCATGTCCTGTTATTGTCTGTTTGCAAAATTTTGGTACTTAAAACAGTTAATGTGCCTTTTGTATCTCAGACACACTAGGATTTTGCAAGCAAGTGTCTGTTGATTGCAAGAGCGTATGAGCAAGTATGAGACTAATTTCCTGTTAAGGAGTCGCTACATTAAAAGGATATTTGCATAATCATAGACTAAGATAATGTAGGGAAAACCCCTGAGATCATTCTGCTGCCAGGATTAAGCCAAGCCCAACATGTAATTTATTTGAATGCATGAAAGCTGCTTCTTATCGTTCACTTCTATCTCAAGTCTCCAAGCACTTTAGTTGGCAGCAGCAGGCTCTAACTCCTCCTGGGTAATTCATTATCCTCAACAACTTTTAAAAGGGTTATTTTAAGTTTAACTTAACAGTCCCTGCAACTTAATTAATACAATAAAAAAATTATTCCTTTTATGACTTCTGTCACGTGTTCAAAATCAAGCTACAGCATCTTCTCGGGTCATCATTTTATTTGATGCCCTCACCTTCAGGTTATGATAACTTCAGAAATCTTGCATGCACCACAAAAACAGGGGTTTGGGACTACACCTATGAAAAACATAGCCAAAACCAATGAGATTTCATAATGCAGGAACTTTTTTCAACTTGCATATAAATATAGAAGTGTCCACACAGGAGTTCAGCAGAAGGGCTTCAAGAGAAAGTACACTGGCAATGAAAAATCAAGGCACCTACCAGTGCTGTTTCTGAATGGATTAATACTCAGGGCTGGACGTTCATGATTTCCATTTTAAATTCAGGTGCATGCTTGAAGTTTTTATTTGGAGAATCTCATTGTCAAAGTAAAGAATTTGTCACAGTTACCACCTGGTACTTCCTCCAGGTAAACTTAGAGGAGGAGCTTAGAGGCTCATGGCTAGGGTGCTGTAGTGGTATCTGAAAGGTTATTTATTTTTTTCCTCATCTTGGCTGAGTAAGTTATTTGAATCCGGAAGTCCAGTTGCCAGGGGAAAAAAAAAAGTCAAAAAAATCTCAAGGCTGCTGTCATGCTTGCTTGCCATGGTTGAAACAAATGGGGATACAAAGAGATGTGCAGGTGTAGCAAGAGGGCAGCTGCTGTTTCTGAAAAGGGAGGGAGGAGAACACATCCAGGAGCATTTCAGGGACAGCTCAGGCTGTCAAACCTCCAGCCATGGCATAAGAGGGGAGTAACGTTTCAAGTGAGGAAAGAGCAAACATTATGATAACAAATTATTTAATTGTAGGAAAGGCAAGAAGAGAGAATATAATTAAGATCTCAGACACCTAAATAAGAAAGCATCTAGTTAGCAGTGGTAGCAACACTAGCAGATAAGCACAGTTAAAGCAATAGCACGATGATCACTGTCCATTTCAGTTTAAACACTAATGAAACACTTCCACTCTACTAGAAAACTGTACCATGTTTTACTATAACTATGCTTAAAACAGCACAGCTCTGGTAGCCTGAATATTTCAGTATTATTAATAAAAGAGTTGTACACTAACCTACATTAAGATGTATTGTCCTGCTTGAAACTTCTAGTCCTCAGTGAGGAAGACTGCTATATATGAAAAAGAATATCTAGACGTTTTAAGTAGTTCATACAGCACAGATTCCTACTAAATTTTTGAAATGTTAAAAGCAAAACTATCCAGTACTGAAAATTACGAACTAGTTTCATTCAAACTAGAAGAGAACAAAGGCTGATGGAGTAGACAATAGTGTAACCTGAGTGTAACCCTCCGTGTAACTTGAAACTCACATTGCACAAAACGACTTACCGAAGAAAATGAAATGACAATACATTGCAACCTGTTCCCATAGGGAGACAAAGGACTGAGAACAGTTATCCCAGCTATATTTAATATTTATTGTCTCTCCATAAATATTTTTAATGTCTCTCCATAATATATAGCCTATGTTGAACTCTAACTTGATAAAGGCTCCCAAGCTGAAACACTGAGACCAAAATTGTGGCATTATGCCATATAGCAGCATTATGCAAGTCATGGGCTTTCCCTTATCACCTTTCTGTGCATTTGGAAATCTATGCAGAAATCTATATGAAGAAATTTATCAGAAGGTTTAATTTCCAGGAGGAAAAAAAATCCCGGAACTACTTTGCTTATTTCCTTTATTATTAATGATAGGCCATTCACAGCTTCACTTCCAGAAATCCTCCGAATCTCTGCAGGGTTCCCATCTGCCTTACCTATCTTTACAGGTCTCTGATTTTTTTCCCTTGTAGCACATCCAGAATTGATCCTAACAACACAGGGGACAGTTCTACAAAGATTTCTTAATAGAATAAGAAACACGTGAGAACTCTCTCCACGAGAACTGCTTCAGGATGAAAGAAAGAACACAGACTATTCATAGGTGGTAAAAAAAATTCCATCGTGAGTGCAAGGAATGAGCATGGGATTCCTGAACAGAGGAATAGGGTGCAGATGAACAGGAAGGGGCATGCTAAAAGCCATAAGTAGTAAGTGTTAAAACCCCAGAAAATCAAAGTAATACAGCAGGGATCACTAAAACGCTGTTAGCCAGGAGAGGTTAAAGTCAGAATAGTTTCATGAGTTGTATTTTTATACCTTGCCACCTCCACACTGAAAATGTACTTTTTGATATAACGAATTAATTAGATGGACTAATTCCATCTATAAAGGAAATTATCACTGTTTCCTATGCCTTTTACTTTGACTAGAAAGACTAAAACATTAAAAATGCTAAGATCAGGCCAGAGATAATTTCACCAGGATAAAGAATAATGCAAGCAACTGGAGCCTTCCTTGCAGAACTCTTGCATGCCTTCCTTGAGGGGCTGAGCACAGACAGTGATTTCAGGAGCAGGAGATGCACCACTTCCTCAGGATTTGCAGATGTCTTTGGGAATTAGCTTCTATAACCCAAACAGGCTCTTGGGACTACCTAAAATATTTGGTCCTTTCAGCTTCAAGAGCACAAGAGCAGTATAAAATCAGAACATCCTTCTCCAAACTTTAACTCCAACGCTTGAGGTCTTAGAGGAAGTCTAAGTTCCTGTTGTGGTTTAATCCCAGACTAAGCCTCACGCAGCCACTTGCTCACTCTTCTCTGCTGAGATGAGGAAGAGAATCAGGAGGGGAAAAAGAGAAAACTCAAGCATTCAGATAAAGGCAGTCCAATAGGTAATGCAAAAGCCATGCACACAAGCAAAGCAAGCCAAGGAATTAATTTACCACTTCCCATGGGCAGGTGTTGAGCTATCCCCAGGAAAGCAGGGCTCTCTCACACAGAACAGTGACTTGGGAAGAAAAATGCCATCCCTTGAACGTGCCCCTGTTCTTCCTTCTTTCCCCAGCTTTATGTGCTGAACATGATGCCATACAGTGTGGGATGTGTCTTCAGTCAGCTGGGGTCAGCTGTCCTGGCTGTGTCCCCTCCCAGCTCCTTGTGCACCCCCAGATTCCTCACAGGTGGGGTGGGGTGAGGACTTCATACCAAGGACTATGAAGAAAATTAACTCTATCCCAGCTGAAACCAGCACAAAGACAAAGGTGTGATTTTCAAGTCGGGTACAAATCAATTCCTGCTCAGAGAAGTAATATCAGGTGTTTGACTCTTCTGTGATTCACCTAAGCTCTGTAAATGTTTTGTTCTTCCTTACCCATCTTTCAAGCACTTACAGCTTGAAAGTGCTATCCAAAAAAAGGAGGTAAGTTTCTGATACCAGTGATGAACTGCCTTCTAAAAATTTTGTATTCAAAGGTAGAAGAAAATTTACATTTTTCAAATGCAAACTGTATGTGAAGTAAAATAAGGAACCAGTAGCACAAAACACGAGCAGCAGTAGGTCTTTAATCTTGAGCCACATCTGGGTGCTGGACTGAACAGAGCAGAATAGCAGCCTCCTCCTATTTGAGAAATTTCAACCTAGAATCATTCCTAAAGGTGGATGACTAAGCACTGTCTTTGAATAAAATGTAACCAGGGATTTTTATTTTTTTTTCCTGAGGAGAAGGAAGTACCAGTTTCATCAAGTTGTATCCAAGGCAGTTATTCAGAATTATGAAAACCTGGTACCCTTTTGTAATGAGGAGGTACAACCAAGTTTCTCCCATCTCAAGACGAGAGCTAAAACTTCATTTATTCTAAATTTGGAGGGAGCACTCTCATTCCTTTTTGGCTGAAAATGCAGGGAAAGTATTCACGGGCTCAGAAGGAGATAGCAGTGGATACCGATGAAAACTCAAGTAACCAATAGATCATTTACATGGGACAGGGGAGTCTTGAATTCTACTCTGTGTTTATAGACAGATTCTTGAATCTGTGTCCTCCTTTTTTTTTCTTAAGCTTGACCTAGAGGAAGATGAGTAAGCAGAAGGAAGCTAAAGCACTGTCACTCAGCAAAGCTTTGTCATGGGAGATGCAGATACATACGAATACCCTCCAGCAGAAGAGGGAATCACAGTGTAATGTGTGCAGGAGATTTTTGAATGAGTGTCATTTATATAAAATTGAATTTTAAGAGCTTCTTTTCTGTGTCAGTTATGAAAAACATTTCATTCAGAGCCTGACCCAGATTTGCCCACACCCTCCAAAGACATATAAAGATTTTGGTTCCTGAAAGGGTTTAGGTTTGAGGTATGTGCTTGGTTTTTCAAGGCTTTTGATTATTGTACACAATTCTAGAAGAAATTTAGATGACAAGGAAAAGAACCTATGGATTAAATATCTCTAACAGAAATACTTAAGAAGCTTGAGAAAAGTCCTTGATCTTGAAATGGAGGTTTGAATAGGCACTTCCGAATAAATCTAAAGAAATGAACAATTACAGATTCCAGGCCGCCCTTTTAACAAAAACCTCTTTTGCTTTCCATGTTTCTTATAATCTTCTTTTGGTCCAATCATTCATCTCAGCAAATTTTTCATTTTTCAAATTAGTAACCTTTAATAAACACACCCCTGTAATTTGCATTGATAATCCTTTTCCCTAGAAGAGTGGGTGTTGCTGCAGGAACATGTCCAGAAGTTGCTCTCCAACCAGTTACTACTCAAAAAAACACCATGCCAGTAGCTATTATGACTCAATAATAGATTGAAATCTCTTGTGATGTGTTAATATGGGGTAACAACTCCTTTAGAACTTCCATTAATAATGAAGCATCTTAACAAAATACAGACAGAAAAACAGCTGCTGTGAACTTTTGGTAGATACAGTTTCTGCAAGATCCCTGTATTACATTAGCACTCAAGACACTGAATCCCAATCTTCCAGACACCCAGGAAAAATGATAACAGGCCCAATTCAACTGCTGACATGTGTGAAAATGAGAAAATGCACTTTCAAGATAATACAGTGACACAGATATATGGTGCTTTTGTGCATGTGGTAATGTTACAGTGTTAAATGCTACATTGTTCTGACTAGAAAGGGGTTAAGTTCACCTGAAATAAAAGCAGAAAAAGCCCCTTTGTGTGGTATGAGAGGAAGGAGCTTGTTGTACCCATGTAACAGCATCGTTGTAACTGGTGGAGTCTTCTATTCTGAAAGAAGTGGTTTAACACAGGTAAGTATTCGTCTTGAAATACAAGCATACATTTAGGATTTGAATAAACAACCTCTTATTCATGCCCTACTTTGTTTTGATGGTGACCCTTATGTAGGCTGAACATGGTTCTTTCTGTTGACATGCAACCATGAATGCTAAAATCCATTGAGAAAACCTATTCATTCAAAACTTCTTTTGAGAGAATCGACAAAAAATGGTTCTTTCTTTAATTTTTAGAAAACCTAAAGATCAAATTTTCTCTCTTATCAGACAGATATTCATTTCCATGTTAGAAGCTTTGAATCTAATTATTAGATCTATTGGATATTTAATTTCCACCCCCATTAAATGACTCTGATTCTATCTTGCTCTCAGAACTAGAAGTTTAGGTTTGGAGAGTTCATGTCACCCAGAGTAAAAGGACAGTAGTCCTTTTGATTTGTAAATGAGATAGAGCATATATTTCACCATGTAACTCAAAAAACCTGTCCTCAACCAAATCATTTGCCACATAGAAGGACAACAAAACCAAAAAGACTGTTTGATCTTCATTTATACATGTCAATCAAGTACCTCTTTTCTTCTTGCTTCTCCCCCCATTGTGCACCTTTCCCCATTGCCCTGCAGCAGTACATGGGTACTCACTCTACTTTTTTCCATTTATTTTTTAATAAGTTATGATAAGAGTTGTCAGTAATGTTTAGAGAAGTAGTGGGAGTAACATTTTCTTGCTGTGTTAGCTTGGGATTTTTTGTGTAAGCGTTCTTCCAAAATATAATTTTAAAATATTTAAATACCAGTCAATTACATGATTACAGGAAAATAGCAAGCACTGAACATGTTATCTTAAGTTAAACATACAAGTTACTGCCATTGCTGATACAGTCACAGAGTAGTTACCACCAAATAATTAATTTTAGTGGAGGTTTTTTTCCGCGGCAACTACGCAATTAACCTGTGTGTCTGGTGTTATTTCAAGATGGGTGTACTGTTCAACTTGCTTGGGTTATGCAATACAGGTGTTCTGTATTTGATGAAACATCCTGTAACCTGAGATCATTGCTACTGAATGGGTGGAAAGGTATCCACTCAGCAAAGTGGCCAGGGGTTAGTCCTGTTCGCTCTGGAAAAGTACAAAAGAGGAAAGAAAGAGTACATAGAGGGTGTGGCTAAAAAAAAAAAAAAAAAAAATAAGACTGATAGCCTTGTATCAGTGGGACTCGTGAAAAATCTGGGTTTCCTGGGTTTTCCTAAGGCTTTTGATCCTGTCCCTCACGGTATCCTTCTGGACAAGTTGTCTAGCTGTGAGGTGAGTAGGTGCACAGTGTGCTGGGACAAGATCTGGCTGAAGGGCAGGGCCCTCAGGGTTGTAGTGAATGGGGCTTCATCTGCCTGGCAGCCATTCAGCAGCAGCGTTCCTCACGGCTCAGCTGTAGGATCAGTCGTGTTCCATATTTGTATCAAAGGTTCGGATGCAGAAGCTGAATGCATCATTAGCAGGTTTGCTAACAGCACCAAACTGGGAGGTGCTGTTGACTGGCTTGAAGGACAAGAGGCCTTAAGGGATCTGGATAGATTGTAGCATTAATGGGATGAGGTTTATGGAGTCCAAATGCTGGATTCTGCACATGGGATGAAGGAACATCGAGCACAAGTATAAATTGGGAGAGGAGCAGCTGGAGAGCGGAAAGGGATTTGGGGGTGCTGGTTGGCCGCAGCTCAGCAGGAGTCAGCAGTGTGCCCTGACAGCCCAGAAGGCAAATTCCATCCTGGGGTGCATCAAAAAACATCCCCAGCCAGTCTAAAGAGATGATCAACCCACTGCATTAAGCTTTGGTGCAGCCTCACTTTGCTCACTGTGGGCAGTTCTGGGCCCCACAATTTAAGAAGGGTGTGAAAGTGCTTGAATGCATCCAGAGAAGGGCAAAAAAGCTGGTGAAAGGGCTGGAAGGAATGTCCTATAGGAAGGGGACTAAGTCTTTGGCTTTGTCTAGTGGGGAGAAAAGGAAGCTCAGCTGTGACCTCCTCGATCTTTACAGCTTCTTAAGAAGGGGAAGTGAGAGGCAGGTGCTGATCTGTTCTCTTTGGTATTGAGTGATAGGACAGATGGGACTGGTTCAAAGCTGTGTCAGGGGAGATAAACCCTTACTTGACACTGCAAAGCACTTCTTTGCTGAGAGGGTCGTCAGTTACTGGAGCAGGCTTTCTAAAGAGGTGCTCAATGCCCCAAACCAGTATTTCAGAGGCATTTGGGACTTTCTCTGATAACATAGGCACTTTCCCTCATAACAGGTCTTAACTTCTGGTCAGCCCTGAAGTGATCAGCTGGACTAGATAATCACTGTAGGTCCCTTCCAACTGAAATATTTATATTCTATTCCATCCCATGCCATGCTAAATGATCTCAAGCCCAAAAGCATCTGGCTTCCTTTCATGGGTTAGGTCAGGACACTGACTGGCCAGAGCCATGTTTCCCTTATCTGTGAAAAGAGGATAAAATTCCTTTCTGCTATGCTTTGTAGATTGTGACCAGTGTAATATGCCCTCATGGTAGAAGGTCAGTTGTGGTCAACTGAGGCTGCTTAAGTGCAGTTAATAAATAAATATAAGACTGGGGAAAAGGGAGAGGAATATGCAAGAGAGAATAAAGGAAAAAAAGAAAGAAGGAAAAAGGAAGCCTATTGAAAAAGTCAAATAGGATAAAGACTTTAGATGTCAAGGGGACATTAAGAAACACTCACATGAAGAAAACATTGAGAAAAATACAGGGTGAAGGACTTAGAACAAGAGTATCTAAAGGGCACAAAAATAGTAGAGCTTAGAAAAACATTTACCTTCTAAAAGTATTTGATAACAGAAAAAACAGTGGTTCTGTGACGAAACAATGAGCACTCTGTGGCACACCATCTGTTTTCCCCACGCTGGAAAAACAAGTTTCCTTCCTCTGTAATTGGTTGCATTTCTCTGTGATATAGCCACACATCTTGGACCCTTCAGTGATGAGAGCTCCACAGTGCAGAGGCTCCCAGAGAGCAGAGTGGATGAACCCAAAGTACTTGCAGAGAAGGGCTACTGAAGGAAGTTTCCCTGATGGCTAGTAACTTTAGCACTAATTAAAGTGTCTGTTAGCAGCTCTGTGGTTCCAGTCTCCCATAGGATGGCCAGAGATGACTTTTACAGCTTATTTCTGTGTGTGTAGTGCAGCCAGCACATCACTCCTGATGCCCTGGAGCAAAGGCAATTACTTTTCCTCCTTTCCCCTTTCTCTGGAAACTTCTAAAGCTGAATGGAATCTAGGCTTTTGTAGGTGTTCTCTAATTCACCTGTACTGGCCCAGCTACTGCTAACAAACATCAGCCAGCCATGATGGAAGCGACTGGGTTTGACTTTCATTCTTAGCCTTTGTGCTGATGTTGACTCAGCTCATTCCCCCTCCCTTGTGCATGGTAAACTTCATGCTATGCTAAAAACAAGCTCATGGAGATGCTGCCAGCTTGCCACCTGTTCCCAAGGTGGGGAATGGCCAGGGGCTTTGAGCTCAAAATATGGCTGTGAGCTGTGGGAAGAAAGCTCAAAGATGGGAGAAAAGGCAGCAGTTTTGAGGAGCAATGTGCTGGAAGAAGTCTTTCGTGCCTGGCTGAGAATATTTACAAGTCTGGCACTGAATTATCTCAATCTCAACAGGGTCCTGTTGATTTTGATAGAAACCTGATGGTTATCCAAAGATGTCAGGTTCAAAAGATTTTAGAGGGTTGTCTTTTGGTTTTTATTTTGGGCAGCTGAAGCTGGTTAGTTGGGGGTGGGAGAGCTGGG